>PVJL010000641.1:0-212181 GCA_004026885.1 Lyroderma lyra
GGAGAAAGGGGAGGGGGTGGGAGAGGAGCGGGGGAAGCTAAATATAAGGTGATGGAAAGAGAAGTCACATTAGGTGGTGAACTTATTATACATCAAGTTGACAATGCACTGTAGAATTGTATGCCTGAAACCTATGTAATCCTTGCTAACAGATGTCACCCCAATAAGTCTAACAATAAAAATGAATTAAAAAAAAAAAGAAATAGTTCATAAATGACATTTGTTATAGCATAGTTAAGATTAATATCAACCAAATCTAGTTAAGATTAAGATTAATTAAATATATATATATATATATTGCTTAGAAATAGTTATTCATAGATGTAAAATCAACAGAAGTCTTTTTTAATGTTAAAATACGTAATTATTTGTAGAAGATGGGGAACAACTTGAAATAAATCGGAAAACACCTCCACATTAATCATTCTTTTCATATACTTCAATTTTTACTGAATGCAATCCTCCTCCTAGAAATAAGGAAGAACACCTGGGTGTTCTGGGAGAAGTCTTCATTTCTCCAAATCAATTTCTGGAAAACATGTGTCCCTTTCAAATTCCTGCATGATCCTGTCACAAATGGTCTAAGTAAGATGGCCTAGCTTGTTCATCACTTCCTAATAAACAGAATTGCTTCTCACTGTGTGAACCATATCTACTTTGTTAATTCTGGTTGCTCAATAAATTTTAAGGCATCATTCAGACTTTCGGTTGATGAGCTCCTGGTGGAAGTTCCTTGAGTTCTCTCCTGGGTAATAAAATAATCCTGTTCTTTAAAGGTCAATTCTTTTGGGGATTGGAGAACCAGGTCTTCACCAAATTCTGTTCACCTTAATCACCAAATTCTGTTTACCTTGTGTTGAAAAGGTTGGGAGTCATTCTCTAGAAATACTTGAATTCACTCCTGAATGGGGACCAGGGCTGGTCTCCATTCTTGCTGATGCCCGTGTTCTCGGGCACAGTGATGGTGCAGTTTAGTGATGGAACCATAATGTGACAGTAAAAATCCTTGAGCTTCCTCATGACACCGAATGCCAGGCAAAGTAAAGCTTGGCAAGAAATTCCCTCTGAATTTTATCAATAAATGTTAACTTAGGATAGTTTGATTAGGTGTTGATTTCTTTAAATCAAATAATTCCTAATAGTGAATAGAGATTGATCATTGCTGATGTAATATGTATCTTTCCTTTTTACTACTTTACAGATTTACTGTATTATCAAGTGTAGCAATATTTCCAGCTAAAAGACATACCCTATCCTCCTTTGCCACTAGAAGCTGTCATGAGAATAAGTTCTGGCAGATGGCATAGTAGATATGCTATGTAGGACTTCTAAGAGGGTCTCGGAAGGGAAATAAAAACTACTACTTTCCTCCTTCTGTTTCCCCATTTTGCTGCTTGATATATAAGCCCAATGATTGGAATTCACTAGAAACAAAGTAGCCTTTGGGAACATGAAAGGCCATGAGGATATAAAGTTGTTATGAGGATGTTGGAGTAGAAAGTAAAGGAAACTTGGGTTCTTGACGGCTTTGCAGGGTATTTAAACCAAGGGTGACCAAACTCTTCTTAAAGAGTTGCAGCTACTCAACTCTACTTTTGCAGTGTGAAAGCAGTCATAGGCAATATGTAAATGAATAAACATGACTGTATTTCAATAAAAAGGGCTGTAGTTTACTGATCCCTAGTCAATATCATCCTTGTACTGCCTACCACCAGATTTTATTTATCTGTTGAAATAAACTCTTTGGAATTCAAACCACTGGAATATTCATCTGAACCTGACATGCTAATACCAGAATTGAGACAAAAAGTAATAAAAGATAACTGAAATGAATGAACTGCAAATGCAGAGATCATTTTGAGCAGAGCCCACGTGGAGAGGTTTAATTAATATGAGCTCTAAAGTGCATCTGGAAGAAAGGCTACTTTTTACATGGGAGAGAAGCCTAGCATTCAGGAAAAAGAAAGGACAAAATTAAAGAAGAAATATGAGTCAATGCAGCCTGTGTGTCAAGGACGTGTTTGACTAGAGTGCTGGACTCAAGTAAGAAAAGAAATAAGAAGCAAAAGTATTATTATGTTCTATGATTTTACTGTTAAAAGACACTGGAAACCAGGCTAAGGAATATGCTTTCCCTCTCTTTCATTATAATGCATTCACTTTCTGTCCCCCGGCCCGTGCCCTGCTCCCACTCCTCCTCCTCGTCCTTGCTGTTCTCTTTCCCTTCTCTCTCTCCTCACGTATTTCCTGATCAGCAGCAGCCTGGGATAAACCTTAGGCAGGTGCTGTAATGAAGTCATTAGTGAAGTGTTTATGTGGAAGTTGCACAATTATACTCCCTTACCATTTATTCCTGGGGTTTGAAAGGCATTTTTTGTCTGTTTCTGACTATATACAGACTGTTAGAAGATGGTGTGTTTATGCTCAAGGAATTTCTAGGTTTAAAAAGAAAACGCAGTTCAAGCAGAAGATAATTTAGATAAAGCCAAAGGCTCTGCTTCTGTAACCTTTGTGTACCTCTCTGGCTCATCAGCTCCAACTAGTTTAAAACCTCATTCAAAATAAAATTCTTTCTATGCTAACTTTCTATTTGCTATCTCATGTCTCATGTCTATCATTTTCTCTATGTCTCTATGTTGGCCTTTGTCTTAAATAGCTATTTTATTTTTAACACATAAGATTTTTTTTTGTTTTTCTATATATTTGAAAGTATTTTTAACATTTATAGTCATCAGTTTGACATAAAACATTGTGTAAATTTGAGGTGTATATGTGTTACTTTGATACATGTATTTATTGTAATATGATTGGCATTGTGGTGATATTTATCATATTATGTAATTATAGAACAATATTGTCTATATTCATTATACTGCATTAAATCTCTATAGCTTATTTACTACTCACTGCAAGTCTGTACCCTTAAACAGCATTAGTCTTATCCCTCCAATCTTCACTCCCTTGTAACCACCATTTCGCTGTTTTGAACAAATTCGATTTTTTTTTCAGATTCTACATGCAAGTGATAGCATAGAGTATTTGTCTTTCTCTCATTGACTTATCTCATTTAGCATAATATGTTCAAGGTGCATTCACATTGTCATAAATGGCAGGATATCTTCCTTTCTCGTGTCTAAATAACAAATACAGGGTCCAGCAGAAGTAACGCTCTTTTTATTTTAAGTATTTATTTTTCTTTCTTTTTTCTTTTTAAAGTAGTTAGAATATTATTATGTTACAGAATTACATGCTTATGATGTTGTCATAAGAGATTTGGTATAGACTAGCAGCTCATAAAAAAGGGTGTTACTTCTGCCAGACCCTGTATTTTTTTTATCTATTTTAGTAAATAGATATTTTCTAATGTATCCTTTTAATTCCCTTATTTTTATTTTTGCTGTATTTCAGAGGGTTGTTATTCTCACAAAAATGGAATCACAATGAATTAGCATCTTGTTTATAACAATCTAATTAGAACTAATGTCAACTTAATTTTATAGTATACAAAAATTTCTAAATTAATTCTCTAAAGTGTGTATTCTTTAGCATGTGTCACCACTGAAGTCCCTGATCAACTAGCTTAGTGGTAAACTAATAATTCCCCATTGATTTCCTTAGGAATCCAGAACCAATAAATCTCCCAGTCTTTTTAAAGGAGATGTGTATGTTAGGGCTTGCCTTCAATGCTCAGCTGGCAGTTAACACCTCTACCTTAGCCTTCACTTCCTTATGAAGAGTTTTAAGTTTCAGATGAGGTGAGAGAGGACTTAGGGCCTCCTCAGGTTTTCCTTGAACGTGTGCACAGACCACGTGAACAGTCTTGTGTATGCAAATGGCCATCTACGTTCCCAGGAAACTATTGGAGCTTTACAAAGACCCCGTGTACGTCTTATCCTTCACCTTTTCTTTTTAAGCTTTTTGTCAGTCTATTATTTGCTCCAATAGTGATCCACTTTCTCGGGCAGTTATGAAGTTAAACAGGTGCCTGTATTTATTTTTGACAAATACTCCTAGGGCAAAGTCTTTTTGAACTTGGAGTTCTAACTCAGGTCAAATGAAGACAGCCTCACAAGTAAGGTCTTCCAAGAAACCACCCAAGAGATCAAATAATGGCAGTTCTCTGGAAATGGGGCTTAGAAGAAGTTTCAACTTTTCCCCTTGTGACTGCCAGGCTGCTGGTTTTCACCATGATAGGGGTTGTTTTCAAGGTTATGGTGGAGCTGGATAGCTGGGGATGGCTATCAAGTAAGTTAAAATACCACAGAGCTCTCGTTCTTGTTAGGATTCAGTTGCATTTCTTGAATAAATTCTCCCCAGATTGCTGCAAGCCTTAATTTCCAGAGTCCTAAAAAGGTTAATTCTGACAATTTGTGCCAGTTTTCTCATTGCTTTTATGGAGAACATAATTTTTGGATATCTTTATTCTTTTTACTGAAGCCCTTGTCCTAGCTTTTCTACTATTAATAATTTATAGTAGAAAATTTTATGTTTGTTGCAGAATATTCTTACTCAATTTTCAACTCTTAGTTTTTGTATTCCTGATAGAACAATAGAAACAAACAAAAAGTTTATATTAAGTTTATCTTTTTACTTCTTTCCAAAATTGACATGAGGTGTAGAAATTTTTGTGTATCAAGTAACCTCAGAGTAATAATTTTTTTCCTCCCTTGGTAGATGTTGTTGGGTTTAATTCTTGAAGTAGGGTGATAAATGCGAGGATGTATTTAAATTTAAAAAATACTGTAAATATAATCCTATAAAAAGTCTGATCGTTAACCTCTTCCTTTCCTACTCTTCATAGCTAAATATTCCTAATATTTAGACCAATTGTGTCAGCTTAAATAATTTTAAGTTAGTCAGTCTAAATTTTAGAGAATTATCTTTCCAAGATTCATGTACAACATTTAATTGCTTAACAGTAGCTATACAGAAAAGTATTGAAAGACTCTGCTCAAGGCAGGGCAGAAGTGAAGCTATTGTGTTCACTCCTTTCACTTTTTCTGCCAGACTTATTTTAAATAATGATGACACATGAGCCCTTCTAAAAGTGTTCCACATGAACCTAAATATGGGAGGAGACCCAGTTGGGTCTTCTTTATTCCTCATAAGACCCTGTGCATGAAGAAAACAATGGCCTTTAAGTAATATGTGCTGCAAAAACGTTTTTGTTTTTGTTTTTTTTCTGCCTAATTTGTGGATGAAGACTGCCATAGGCACTCAATAAATGCTTGCTAAGTGGCTAGTCCTCAGTATATTGCTCCTTAAATCATTTCTATGAGGAGTAGATTCAGTAAAAAATGACATGATTTAGTGTATTCATGTGCCTGCCACATGTTCACTGGGGAGATCTATGAAACTCCGTAACACCTATTCTACTGTTCTGCAGATTAACGCATCTGGGTTAGGTACTTAACTACAAAGGGATACCTATTGAACCAAAGCTGACTTTGCTTTAAATCCCCTAAATGTGCTGACTTCATCTGATACTTCTGTCTTTTGACAGGGGAGTCTTAGCATCCTGAATAATAGTGAGTAGTGCATTATAATAAATGTGGACTTGGTGAGTGAACAGCATCACTGTATGTGCTCTCTATAAGCCTGGGGAGATGAGACCGACAATTTATAGTAGAATAATCTTGTGTCCAGTCCCTGTGCAGGAATTAACTATATGGCTTTTTAGTGAGTGTTTCAGGAGGCTGTCATGCTTAAAAATTTTGAGAAATAATGATCAGATAAAGCACTCCAAGAGGTGTTAAATAATGATTTAAATAGAGTATAGGAGCTAAGGGGAGAAAATCTTGAGTGATTCACTCTAAAGACTATTAGTTGAAGGAGAATTTAGGTTCCAAGAGTTATGGTTATATTTTATAGAGCATACAGAAACTTCTACTGAATCTACTTAAAAATTCTAGCTTAAAAATTCTAGCCAGGGAAGAATGGGGTGGCACAATTATTATTAGAAAAAAGCACAGAGAATAAATATAACAGCTTTATGTAATGCTAGTATCTATAGTGACATATAATATAGTTTTGTCCTTTGGAGAAAACAAAAATATTGTAAGTTGTGCTTTTGGTTTTGCAAAAGACCACTATTGTTCTCAGAGGAACAGAAAGATAAAAACAAATACAAAAAACACAAACCATGTTTTTAACATCCAAACAGGTATTTTCATACAGATTACATCAGCATATGTGTATACATAGAGAATGTGATATATTCAGTATTCTACAGATATTATCTAAATGTTTGAACAATGCAATACTATTGTGGATTTTAGACATAGTATGCATGAAAAAGAAACTTTTGACCATGTACTAATTTTGGCTAATTATATTGCTTTGCCTAATAATTCTGAGATACAACAAAGTTTGAACCCTGAATCATTATTATTAATATGTTAAAAGTTACATTACATTTAATAAAATAATGTCTCATTTTAGTAGAATGAGATTCTCATATAAAACAACAGTATCATTTATTATAGTAGCATATAGTTTAATTTATAATTATGTCATAAATTAAATTATAAATTGAATTTTTATTTGTAATTACATTAGGAATTAACTTATTAATTTATTATTATATTATGATTATATATATTTATTTTAATAGTCAATAATAATGCACATATGTTTAAACAAATGAACAGTGTTATCGTTACCAAATTATCTTGTCTCTTCTTCTTTTTTCTTGATTTTTGTTTTATAGTCCCTTTTTTATTCACTTGATGTTTTGCCTTCTAAAGTAGACTTCATTCTCCTTGAAGGTACAACCCATAACTTGTTGTATCTGTGTCCTTGTTTTAAGGACATTGTATTGAGAAAATAGCTGTTTTAAAATATGACTTTTGCATTCAAGTAGCTTCTTATCATAGTAGAACTATCAAAATGGAAAATATATTTGCTGCTCAACTTCTCTTTTATCATCATATTTAATGCTGTAGTGCTAAATCTTCGTAGCGATGAAATAATTCCTATCCCCATCACCTCCCTTACATTTTCTAGTAATTATATTTCCCTTAACCTAATCTTTTATTCTTTTTTCCAGTTAATTCATGGCTGTTGGAAGGCAGTAGAATGAATGACTAAGAGTTCAAACTGTGCTTAGCCTCAGTTCCTGGTTCTCAGCATTACCTCCTATAACCTTTGGCAAATTTTCTCATTGCTACATTTTTTTGAAAGTTACTATAAATCATGTTTATAAATTGCACAGAAAAAATGTATACATAAAGAGCGTTGGTTAGCCAACTTAGAGTTTCATAATGCATAAGATCATGGAGTAGTGTAAACCGTGAGTGCTATATCAGATCAAAGAAGTAAGATTTTTTTACAGGCTCTTGGGTTTTGTCCCCCTCTCTTGTGTGATAGTGGAAAAATAGTTCATTCTTCTTTATTCTAAAACTTTATTTTTCATTAAATGGCCTTTAGAAACTATGCCACTCGGCAGAGGTGTAATTTTATAGATGATTTGGGAGAAAAGATTAAAGATACTATCGGAAAGCAAGTGTTATTGTACAACTAACGATAGGTAGGAGAGCAAACATTTTCCAAAGGAAGATAATTTTTCCCCAAGAAGAAAATATCTGGGTGGTTTATTTATGCATAAGAATATATACATTTTTGAGCTATTTAGGCATTTGTTTCTCCCAAGATATCCTAGAGGATATTTGACAGTAAATATCAGAGTTTAAAAAAAGTGTTAACTTCTAAATTTCTGTTTGTGGTTATCCAGAACCTTCAACTAAATATTTTAAAGTGTAAAAATAGAGCATTTTAAAAAAATACAACCTTAACCTCACATATATCTCTACAAAATTTGATCAATCTATCTAAAAGTATTCATTCTAATTCTATGATTATCCAATGAAAATATGTTCAAAGAGTACTACTTTTGTTCATTATTTCTGAGATGCCAAACAACAGCTTCATATTTGTTCATTTACTTATTCATTTATAACTCTTTATTTACTTCAGGGATTTATCCAAATACTATATGATTTTAGCAGGATTTATTTTCATGATTTTGAATGAGTAAGATGTCTTACTTTGCCTTATATTTTGCAAAATTATTTTGTCCTGTTTGTAATACGGTTCAACATTAACATGCATATTTACTTCTCTCTACTTTTTTGGTAAGGCTATTTGTTTTGGACCTTTCTTTGTGTCCCCTACAGAATTCATATGTTGGCCTTTATACCCAAAGTAATAATGGTAGGTGGTAGGGCTATTAAGAGGTAATTAGGTTTAATGAGGTCATGAATGTGTGGCTTGTGCAAGCTAAAAAGAGCTCTCATCAGACATCAAATCTGCAGGCCCCTTGCTTGATCTTGTACTTGTCAGCCTCCACAACCATGAGAAATCAATGTTGGTTGTTTAAGCCACCCAGTCTATGGTATTTTTCATGGCAGCCTAAACTGACTAAGACATAATTTCAGTTCTGTACTTGGGATAAGAATTTGTAGTTAACTTAAGCCTAGAATAATCCAAGAAACACAGTGTTGATTTTCATGGTTCTAGTATTCCATAACCCAACTCTATTATGTTATTTTTTACCCATATAAAAGAGAAGTAAGTTGGATTTATCTAGGTGATACACAAATAAAAGCAAAAACATTAATTTTAAATGGATTTTTAAAAAAACAAGGCAATTTATACAGTGGGGATAGAATTGAGAAATACCTGTTGAAGATAATATGATACGCACTGTTGTATTATTAATAATACTCTGGGCTTTTCCAGTGACTTTGTTCATAGCAACAGATTTGTAGAGTGTGAAATTTGCAAAAGATCAGGAAAGTCTATGATTGAGGTGACCTGACTAGGGAACTATCCACATTTTTCAAACACATACCATGTACAGATTGCTTGATAATCTCATGTTCACAGATACCGGAAAGGAAATTTATAGATCAAGTAGTTTGCCTAAGGACACAGGGCTCAGGAATAGCAGAGATTAGGATTGGAGCCCACACTAGTTCTGCAGCATAATATTTTCTTGCTACTTTGGATGCTCTAACTTGTTATTCCTTTTTCTCATTTCTTCTCTAATCAATCTATGGTTCTCTCTCTAACAATTATGACCTGGGAGAAAGAGAGAGAGAGAGAGAGAGAGAGAGGGAGAGAGAGAGAGAGAGAGAGAGAGAGAGAGAGAGAGAGAGAGAGAGAGAGAGAGAGGCAGAGATATCAAGATCCCAGGTATTATATAAATTGTAATTGGCTCTATTGCTAATAACACAGTAATTTAACTTACATCTCTGTGACTTAGGGAACACACAATGCATATAGCTTCTCTTACTCTCTCTTTTTTTCTGTACATTTAATTACTGTAATTTTTATTATTCCAAAAGTCATATTACCATGTTTGTGGTGGATGGGATTTAAAGGGCTGACTTTAAGAATCTGTATTTTCTGCTCTGTTCTGTGTCTTACTGGTATAAAAATGAAAAGAGTATTAACTGAAATAAAGAAAAGAAGGAAAAAGTACATTTGTTTTCATTAGATGGTTTCTACATCTGGGGTCTCAGACTGATATTGGGCCCTGCACAAAGGTTACTAAATCCCAACCTTTGTATACATAACGTGTAGTAACTTCATTCTTAAGACTCTTTTGTGTGTATATGATTTTTACCACTGGCTCTCAACTTTTCAGGTTTAGATCTTAAGACCTGGAGGATTATATTCTATAGGCTGGAAAGCTAATCCTTTTTTACTCTTTTCTCATCTTTAAAATTTAAAAGTTGAATAGATACCTTTCATGGTGAGATTGGGGAAATGTTGGACTGTAAAAGATTAAATTCTAGTTCATGTCTAATAGTGCTTTATATATGAGGTCACTGGTGTATAAACTTTAGTTCTCAAAATTGTTTAGAGGATGTAATGTATAACACATAAATCTACTATATACAAGGAAGTAAAAGTCAAATTGGTAGAGCTATGAAGTTCCTGAGTTAGATATCTGCGGTAATTGTTAATACATGAAATGTCATCAGTTGAACTGACAAATATTCTGTGTAACATATTTAAAACTCTTAAATGTATGGCTATCTCCCTTGTGGTCTGGGTGTGGGTGAGAGAAGAGAAGGGAGCTTTGCTGATGGGGTTCAGAGGAGAGACGACTAATGGAGTATGGAAGGCTCTGTCACTTTAGGACATGGACAGTGCTAAACAAATACTGTAGAACTGAGGTGAGGATTCAAGTAATCGACAACACAACAGCGCATTACCTATCATTTGGTTAGCTTCAGTTGTATGTCAGACACTATAAAAACAATTAGCATATAAGTTTCTGCTTAATTTATTCATTCAATGCATATTTCAAAGTCTGTGCCATGTTCCAGGTACTGTTCTGGGTGTTGAGATTGTAATGATGAGCAAGTCAGACAAGTTTCTGCTTTCATGGACTTAATTTTGTAGGAAAGACACAACAAATAAAAAACAAACAAAGAATAAAATTATTTCAGATAGTATTGTGCTATGAAGAAAGCAAAACAGGCAATGTGATAGAGAATTCAAGAGGAAAGAGAAGAAAAATTTACATTAGATTGGGTGGATATTATTGGAAATGAGACCTCAGTGATGGGAAAACAGACATAATAAAGATCAGAGGAAGCCATCGTCTAGGTAGAGGAAAGGTCAGGTGCAGAAGGACAACTGAACAGGGAGTACTTTTGGATTATCAAGGATTTCAAAGAAGGCCAGTGTGGCTGGAGCACAGTGAGTAAAGAAGCGAGAGATGAGAATTGACACTGGTGAGGTAGGCAAGGGTTAGATCACACTGCGGTTGTAAGCCATGGGAAAGAATTTAAATTTTATTTTAGGTATAAAGCAAAAATGTACACTGGAATGGCATTATCTGTTTTGTGTTTTAAATTGATCATTATTAAGTTAGAGTATGGTTTGTAGAAGGGTCAAATGTGGAAAAATGGAAAGAATGGGAGCTACTGCAGTACTCGAGGTGAGAATTGCTCGTGGCTTCAGTTGGAGTCGTGGGCATGGAGGCAGAGAGGAGAGAATTTGGGGATGAGAGTGAATGCTTGCTGCTCAGGTGTGCTGCAGGACTGAGTGTGGTTTTTAAGTGAAAAAATATAAATCAAGTTACTAAAGAGATGAACATAATCATTTAGAGAGGTAGTTTTAGTTAAGATACTGGCTGAACTGGTAGAAACCCCACCCGCCTCCTTCAAACCAGGGACTTAACTAAGATAGATCTTTATTTCTTTGTTAACAGTCTGAATATACAGAGTGCAGGATTGAGGTGATAGGGGATGGTAAGGACCTAAGGTTTTATTGTTTTATTTATCAACGAAGTTTTTATCAACATTAAGTTTTTCTCCTATTGTTTATGGTGACTGCTTTGGGTCCTTCTTTCATTTTCCAAGCAGTGGAAAGGGATAAAGGGAAAAATAGGGTACATATTTTCTTTTTAAGGCTAAGATTCTAAAGTTTTATTTTGCACTTTCACCTTTATCCTTTTTTTTCAAGCCAAGATATATACTCCCACATACCAGCAAGCAGTGGTGGTAGGTGGGAAATGTGCCTTTAGCTGTTTAGCTACATGACTGAGAACTATGACTACCTATATCAATATGACATAACTAATAGGACTAAGGACTGAGAGCATCTGTGTCAACATGACTTAGTTGTTCGTTCCAGCTTAAAAAAAAAATAAGACTTCAAATCAATTAAAAAAAAACTTCTCTATTTGCTTCGGGAAATTCTTGTAAATCAGTTTAAGACGACTCTATTTTGCTCATTTGTTAAAAAAGGTTCCTTTTTAAACAAAATCTTACTTCTCAACACTTCAAGACTCTTGTTTTCCTATGTCTACCAATCCTGAACTTTTATGTCTTAAACTTTGTCCAATCACAACCAGTTCCCTTCCTGAAAAGCCTATTTTAAACCAATGGAGGCCAGGATCCAAACCCTATAATCATCTCATTTCTAAACTCCCTCTACTGTTACACTCAAACTTTGACAAGATAATATTCTTTTCCCCTTACTGAACTGAGTTTTAGTAAGGTTCTTACTGATCATGATAGTGTTCTAGGCATTGTCTCACTCTAAGCCTAATTTTGTTCTTCCTCTGGCACTACCCCTTGTATGTATTTACACCATAACTCTCCTCCATGTGACTGTCTTTCTGATGACACAACTTCACCAATGATCATAGTAAGAGCCATTTTGGAGATGTTTAATATGTACAAAATTTTTTGAGAAATATTTTACTGTGAAAAGGGAGTAAAATTTAAAACATGCAATGGTCTTTAATCTTTGATTGGAATGAACAAATGTTCACGATAAATTTAGATTCCAAAATTGCTTCCTTAGAAGATTATTTGGCCAAGGCAAATTAAATATGTGGAAAAATTTAAATTAGATTTACTTTAATCTCCTCAAATCAAGAGCTGAAACTAATGAGATAAATATTATCTTAAATTGGCAGACAAGAAAACAGGCTTAAGGGACAAATAACTAGTCTCATGACATAGAGTTAGTTGACCTCCCTTCCACCCAAAGATCTTTATATTCTAATCCTCAGAACCTGTGAGTATGTTACTTTATCTGTCAAATGTAGATGTAATTTGCAGATGTGGTTAAGTTAAGGATCTTGACAGGGAGATATATCCTGTATTATCTGTGTGGGTTCAGTTTAATCAATGGGCTCTTTTGAGTGAAAGAGAGAGGCAAGAGAGTTAGAGTCCCAGAGAGCTTTGAATATGGCAGGCTACATGAGACAAAACAGATACTTCTACTATGAAGAAATACGAATGGCCAGCAGACATATGAAAAAATGCTCATCCTCATTAGCTATCAGGGAAATGCAAATCAAAAACCACAATGAGATCCCACCTCACACCTGTGAGAATGGCTATTATCAACAAGACAAGGAATAACAAGTGCTGGAGAGGGTGTGGAGAGAAAGGAACTCTGGTACACTGCTGGTGGGAGTGCAAACTGGTACAACCACTGTGGAAGGCAGTGTGGAGGTCCCTCAGAAAATTGGGAATGGAGCTACCATTTGACCCAGCAATCCCCCTTCTGGGGATCTACCCAGACAACTTGAAAACCTTAGTCCGCAAAGACCTATGTACCCCAGTGTTCATCGCAGTGCTGTTCACAGTGGCCAAAACATGGAAACAACCAAAGTGCCCTGCGACAGATGACTGGATAAAGGAGCTGTGGTACATATACACAATGGAATATTACTCAGCTGTAAGAAAAGATGAAGTACTGCCATTTGCAACAAAATGAATGGACCTGGAGATCATCATGCTTAGTGAAATAAGCCAGACAGAAAAAACAAAGAACTGCATGACTTCACTCATATGCGGAATATAAAACTGAAAGCAGAGAAAAAAGAAATGAACAAGCAAATAACCCATGGACACAATCAATAGTTTAATGTTTATTTGGGGACAAGTGGGTCAGGTAGGGGAGAAAGGGGAGGGGGTGGGAGAGGAGGGAGGGGAAGCTAAATATAAGGTGATGGAAAGAGAAGTCACACTAGGTGGTGAACTTATTATACAACAAGTTGACAATGCACTGTAGAATTGTATGCCTGAAACCTATGTAATCCTTGCTAACAGATGTCACCCCAATAAGTCTAACAATAAAAATAAATTTAAATCTAAAAAAAAGAGGAAAAGGAATGCAAGTGTCCTTGAGAAACTAAAAAAGGCAAGGGAGCAGATTCTTTCCCTAAGCATCCAGAAAAAATGCAGCCTGACTGACCTTGATTTTAGCCCAGTGAAACCTATTTTGGCTTCTGACCTCTCTAGAAATGTAGATTAAAAATCTGTGTTGCTTCAAAGCACCAATTGTGGTAATTTGTTACAGTAGGAATTGGAAAATAAAACAGCTAGTAAATGTTGAAGCAGGTATTTGTCTTTTCCGACACTAAAACACATATTTTTAACCAACCAGATAGCTACCCCAAAACCAAAAGCAGTAAACAAACACATCCTGCAAACCCCAAAGAGGCCGAAACCAAAATGAAAGTCAAGATAAGTAATAAGAAATCCAAGAATAAAGTGGAAAAAAAAAGGTGGAATAGTGGTGGTCGTGTTGGTATGGTGGTAGAGATGTACAGTAAGCAAGCAGTTTTATAAAAAATAGGCCTCAAAGAAACTGGTTTTATTACACTTTGTTCAACTTGTTTAACTGGGAAGATCAAGTAAAAAGTATTCATACAACAAAGGCACTATCCACATATTCTAACATTTCACAAACGTTCTCTTTTGAAAAATGTCCTACCTTTAATCGATTTGCATGTCTATTCATTTCAGAAAAGCTCTTTCTAAATTTAATTATTCAATTTGAAGTTATTATCAATAGAAAAAATATTTTTTCTTATTTTTTTTCTCTCTTTCTCATGTCCTTCTATTATAGTTAACAGAAAGGTTTTGATATCAGCCACTTCAGTCAGGGAAAAGTAACATGATAAACTGGACTTGGAAAGGAAAAATCTTTGTTTTTTACAATGTTGTATCCTTGTACACCCATGATGCTGCAGTAACAGACTTGCTAATTAGTTTAAGGACCTTGGTAGCCAGTGTTGTCAAGGTTCTGTGAAACCTCTGCCCCATTGTTATAATTGCCTGAAACAATCTACAACAAGCTCCTTCTTCACTTAAGCATCCCTGGTTTCAGTTATATCCTAAAAATGCTGGAAAAAGAGAAAACTTATCATAGAGCCTATTCCATATTTACATACGATGTTGGCACCTCCCCTTATCCCTGACTTCTATTTATGAAAACAGATTTAGAGAATCCAGTCTTAGTTTCATCCCTGGATTACCTTGTTGTCTCCTTTTCTCTGGTTTTTAATTACCTCAAATAAAACAGATATCTGAGAAAATAAGTGAGACATCACTGAACCAGTAAAAATATTTTTCTTTGAACAAAATTTTGTTATAATTTAAATTCCTAAAGACAGCTGAACGTATTTGCAATCATAGTGTTCATATTAGTACCACTCACAGGATACTCTTTTGTGAAATGACAGTAATAAGGAAGCACATGTTCACACTGAAAAAGCAAACTCGAATCCTTTCTTCTGTGCTTCTTATTTTCCAAGTGTACATTTGCTTCTCTCTTGTCAAAAAAATACTAAGTACGCAACCTGGTGACCCTTTTCAGCACGGAGTATGGACACCATCAAGCATGACAGTCCATCCCAGGCAGGAGTCGCTCCCTCTGGGCAAGAGAGATACAAAGGTAGATACTGGGAATTGAAATCCTCTTCAAGCAATCTGCTTTATTACTGGCCATTAGTCAGAAGCCACTTTTCAAAACACTGTAAACATGGAAAATAAAATCTACTATTCTTTTATAAGATGTATTTAATATTTTGACTCAGTAATATATTCAACTGATATAAAATTGCCCAAAGTGAAAAGAAATTTATTCCCCAATGTGCTAGTTGCCTTCCACATAGATCCCCACTGTAACTGCTTCTGTGCCTTTACAAATACAAGGTTATATATATTTTTGTATTTCTTTGACATATGGATAGCATATCACACATACCACTATACACATAAGTACAGTCAGTTTCCGTTATTCACAGTAGTTACACTCTATGAAGTTGCCACTAACACCAGATTAGCAAGTATTGAATTGTTGCTCCTAACAGAAATACAGGGTTAGGTTGCTATGAGTCTTCGGTCACATTTTCATCAAATTAGCAATATATAACCTTGTTTCATGTACTTTTCTGTTTAGAAGCACCTTATTTATCATATATTGTTGATTTATTAACCTTGAACTCATGACTGACAACACTATAACTCATGCCTGGTTGAAACTTATGTAAGACACATATTTTTCTCCATAAAGCACAACAAAGCCTTCTTGTGCTTAGTAACACTAGCCAGCCCCTGTGCACTATTCTTGGCGGTCATTTTAAACAGCAAAATAACCAATAAAAAGCACAAAAATATGAAAAATACTGCACTAACTAGACTCCCTAAAAACACTTGTTATGCAATAAGCAATGAAACAGTAAGGCAGAGTCACCTTTTTCAACTTCAGCTAAAAACATGTGTAATAGGTGACTAAAATATTTTACCTCTCTGTGTATATCAATAAATAAATGCAAAAGCTCTGCCCATATTGATTTGGGGGTTACAAATAAATTTTCACAAATACGTGAATTTGCAGATGTGGAATCTGCAAATAACAAGAATTGATTTCCTTAGCAACATACCTTGGTGACTTCTCCTAATACTACATAGAATATTGCCCCATTATTCTAAATAGTAACATTTTATTTCATTTATGAATGCATCACAATGGCTTTAACCAACCTTTTTTTAATGGGGATTTATATTTTTTTGTTGTTACAAACAATGCTGGAAAACATAGTCTTGTACATTATTTTGTATGTATGTAAGTGTAACTTTAGTATATAATTCTAGCAATTGGATTGCCAGATCAAAGTATATGTGTATTTTTCATTTTGATAAATATTTTCCTTGCTGTTTTGCTACTTTTTAAGTAATGAAGCTGCTTCACCAAAATATAGCTTTTCATATTTTGTAAGCAAACATGTCATCTTTTAATAATAGAAGTATAACTTTCTTTTAAGAAGGCACATCATATTTTTAAGTGAAACACCTAAAACTTGAATTGAGCTCCTTCCTGTAGGAAAGAACAAGATTCTTTTAAATGGATTTTTATACTATGAGACAAAAGTAAGTTAAAAAAAGAAAAAATAGTGAGTTTTACTTCATTTTATACTGGCTGCTGGAACTTGGTAAAAGTCTAACATGTTTTAAGTAGAACACAGTGATTAATAAGTGGTAAAAATGTTCAAAGGCAGTCACACACCCAGGCTGCTACAGGCAACTCCCATTCCAACATGTTTTTTTGGCAGCAGACATATTGGTATTGGATAATAGTAACATGTATTCCATGACTTTCCATGGAAGGAGATATGCTAAATATTCTTCCTGTCAAATAAAAATGTGGAAAGCGATATAGGATGACCTTGTACACATTGTAGCTAGCCTACTGAGGATTGCAAGGCTACTTATTAAATGTGAAAATAGGAGTATATTTTGGCACTACTTTTGATCAAGAAAATTTACTCTGTTTTCAACATAAACCAAAGCAGGATTTGCTGTTGATATTTGACCTGAATTTTGACATTTTCTTTCTTTGATCTCTGTGACTATGAGTGGGAAAATTTGGCTCTCCTTAGTGGAAGGTAAGAGCCTAGTGAGACTGTTCATTACACAAGGACCTGGGTGCAAAACAGTTTGAATTTAAAGAAATGTTCTTTGAGAAAGAAGCATGAGGAAAAGTGTGGAATGTAGATTAGGTAGGTGATAAATTCAAGAGCTATTTATGCTTAAAAAAATAACTAAAACAGAGCCAGTTTGCTGGAATTAGATGAATTGACCAGAAAGAAGTTGAAATACCAGAATCAGACAGAGTCAGAACTTGGTGGGCTAGCCAGGCATTGAAGTTGAAGATAACCTTGACACATATGGATTATCAATTATAGATTCTCTAAAAATAAAAACAGTGATTAAGGAACCAAGGCCAATTGCATAGGTTATAACCTTAACAAGAAGGATCCATACATTGACTAATGAAGTAAGTGTTTCATCCTTGGCACACTGAGGTTTCTATCAGGGTAAAACCTGATTTCCAAGTTGGGCTATCCTAAATTCTATAGCTGAACTTAAGCAGGAGCACAAGGTAGTGAAGGACCATAGAAAGGTTTAGATGTCATATTTGCTCAGTTTCTTAGAAAACTTTTGTTATAACCATATTATAAATTCTGCTTCAAAAAATCCTTCAGAATTCTACTGCCTACAAGATCAATTATAAACTCTTTTTAAAATATGTCCTATAAAGACCATTATTTTTAGCTCCAGTGATATTTCCTGACTCAACTGCCATACTCCATCATATCCACCCCGATCTCTATCCACTCCAAAGCATTAAAATTTCTTGGATATGCCATGGTCTTTTGCCTAAGATGTTGTCCATGCTGTTCCTACTGCTGACAACACACCATTCTTCCTCTTGTCCACTTGCAATACTACCAATCAAGTATTACTCCTCTTTGAAGTCTTCCCTGATCATCCCAGTAGAGCTAAGTCCTTCTCCTCTTCTCAGATCCCATAACATCTTGCACAAATTTCTCTGTTTCTTATTTCATCTCTGCTGCCAAGGATATTATTATCCCCCTTATGGTATCTGTGGAAACTAAAACCCAGAGAGATTGCAACAAAATGGCACCTATCCTGAACATCACTGTAATCACTAGTTATCTTCTTCAAGAGATTTAGTTGTCTATATTTTCTATTATGTGTATGGTGTGTTTTATTCAGCCACTTTCTGGCTGAATGGGATAAAGTAGATGGAAAAATACAAAAATAACTGAATTTATTTTTAAAATGTAAAAACCAATAGGCTTGAACTAAGGGCTAACAAATTATTAATCTATATGTCTTATGTAAACGTTTCTCATTTCTTTGCTACCTCCAATTATACCTATATATTATCTGACGATCATGTCTTTACTTCCAGGCATAATTATTACAATAATACCTAGAACTAATGTGATTTTCAAACTACCTGGAAATGCCCTTCTCTTTTTGTTCAAACCAATACATTAGGATAGTTTTCTAAGAATTATTATAGATGAGAATGTGTGATTTACCCAAAGTAATATATTCAACAATGGTGTGATGTGACTTAAACACAACTTGCCTGAATCTTCATACACTGCTCTCTCTACATAAATATTAGACTTTATTTTTAATAGCTTACCTGAGCTTCCAACTTGTTCTCTACAAATTAAATGTTATTTGATATCACACTGAAAAATGAACACTTGGAATTTTGTATGGGTGTAATCATTAGCCCCAAAATCAGGCAGCAAGACATAATATGTCTTTTTGTTTTATCTTCCAAAAATCAGTTAATTGCCACATTAAACTCACTATTCTACACAGAATTTGAATCTGAGTAATTCTTGGGGATCCCTCCTTTCTCAAGGCTATCCGTGATGAGGGAAAAGGGGAAAATACAGGAGGATCTGGGACCTCATAGTATTAGGGTTTTGGGGGAAAGTCACCAAGTCATATGTTTCCACAAGCTACCCAAAGACAACTAATATTTCTGACTACATGCCCCCTTCAGTTCTATGGCTGTCTGTGGCTTTGTGCCAATGATGCAGAAAGATGTTCCTTTCTCGGGTCTTGGCTGCACCAAGCGAAGGGATCCAGTACAATGGAACTCTCTCCTCCGTCCTTTTCCAGTATTAAGTGATGCACATAGATTGCATAAATATTTGAAAACATGTCTAAGGAAGTCTCTCAACTCTTCTAATTAACCTCCCTATACTTTCACCCTTTCTTTTTTTTCTCTTCTGTTTCAATGAAGCTACTAAATGATCTCAGAGGGTTTTAATTTTTGGAAACAAAAATGAAAAGGACTCACAGCTACTTATATTTTTGGCCTTTTCACCTACCCTACATCTTCTGAGTTGGGAACATGTTGAGCATAGGAAAAGTGGGCAGGTGAACTGTGTGTGGTGAGGGGAAAAGGGAAAATACAACAGGAAAAATTGTAAATCAACCCAAAAATCTTAAGCATAACAATATTACTTATTAGTATAATATTTTTAACCTTATAGCCCACCACTTTTCTATACTATACATGCTTATATGGGTTAGGAGAAAAAAAGCAAGCACATACACTAGCATAACTATTGAGATATTTCAACACCAGGCCATTATCTTGCAAGTACAGTCACCATATCAGATATTAACATACACAATGATTTTAAAACCTAACCAGTAAATGTGCCTACAATATTTTAATTAAAGTTAAGTCATTTAACAAAATCTTGGTTTCTGAGCTCCTATAATTGATTTTCTTTAGAAAAGAGATAAAGTCTCTCTAAACATTAGATGCTTTCATACTGTGTAAATATTGAACTCTAGATCTTTTTAGATCCTTTATGAACTTTAATTCTCTTATATTAGTTTTGGGTGGGAAGGACTCTTCCATGATGGTTTCCATGTAGAAGGATATTTTTTGTCTAAACACTCTCAACCCAGGATCTTAACATTTACTTATCCCTAGGGAGGTGGAATGAATTTCCTCGTTGTTGAGTTTGGCAGTAGAATTGGAAATCAGTCCTCTGCCTTTCCCCACCCTTCTCTTTGGGGTCAACCTGCCTGTAGAAAGCAGGCCTTCCGACCTCTGCCTTGAAGTATGACAGGCAAAGGCTGCACATGGGGAGTTCTGCTAGTTCTGAGTGGGTGGGTGAGTCATTCACCTCAGAGCAGCCTTGAAGAAGACTTAGTGGTTCCCTCTGAAAGCTATTTTAACCAATATTAGTTTTATCAGTAATACTGAAGACGTGAATCTTCATTTTCTCTAACTTTTTTGTCTTATTTCTTAATTCATCTTTTGGGTGGGGAAAAACAATGATGAAATTAATAGGGTTTCTTTTAAAACACTAGCAATCACTGAACAAGCTCCTCAGTTTTTAGAAGCAAAAGTTGTGCCTCACATGGAACAAAAGCAACTGGATGAAATGTTCAAAGATATAATAATAATAATAATAAGTTAATTAACCTTTTAACACATTGCCAAATAAAAATGGCTATAATGTTTTCAATTACTTAATTGAACTAAAATTAGGTTAACTGAATCTATCATTCATTTTTTCCCATAGTTTCAATGTCTACTGCAGTTAAATTTATTTTGCGTATTACTCTTAAAATGTCTGACTAAAAAGCAATTACACTTATTTTACAAATAATTTTGAACATGACACAGACATACACATTTATATTCTTAAACCAACCATTTATTTTTCTCTTTCAGTTCTTCCATGAAACATATTTTCTACAACAATAGTGGTCAGTGTAGACTTAACCTTTTAGGTATATTCAATAATTGAAAGTGGAGAATAAGAAAATATAATCATTTACCTTTTGTGTAATCATTTAGTCAATTATACATTGACAAGTATTTCATCAGCATCTACTATATACTAGACACTACTGTATTAGGGCCTAGGGTTGCAGAACCCCATATGACTACTCAGGTCATCTATTTTAGTATTCAATCCATCTACTCATCTACCCACCCACCTACCCATGCATCCAGCCAGCCAGCTTTCCATTTCTAAACATCTTATATGTGTCAGTCACTTATTCAATATCTGTCACTCTTTTTAGAATGAGTTATATGAAGGAGATTACAATGTCACATGCCCATCCATAACCTAGCATAGTGTCTTCTATATGGTGGTCCAATAAATATTGGTTGAATCAGTAAATGAATATTCCAGGCCCTGTATTTGGTGATGGGAAAACAAGATTAAATAGAACATTGCCCTTGCAGTACTATATCTTAATGCTTATTTGGAAAATTAGAGTAGATACAGTCTTGTCATCTGAATGATCAGAGGTGAAATTGAACGTTATTGCTCCTAAAGTAGAACCTAATTTCTTACAACTAAAATTTTCTAGCTCAGCACCCTAAGTTAATATTATGTTTTCCAGGTCCTTCTTTCTCATTAGCTGAAGAATGCTTTATCACATCTGACTTATTGTCAAGACTTTCTTTTGCTCCTCTCATTAAATTAGAATCAATCAATAGTCTGTCTGTCCTTCCTTCCTTCCTTCTTCCTTTTTCCCTTCAAAAGTCATCATTAAATTGAAATAACAATATTTTTCTGAACTAATACTTTGTTTTAAAATATATTTGAAGAGTATCTGAAAATTTGGAGGCCATAATTTCTTAAAAGGTTTTATTTCACTGTTATGTTTTTGTTTATCTACCAATATTAGAGTGTTGGTAAACTCTACCTCAAGCTTCTCCAACCTGTGGCCCGTGAGCTGCATGTGGCCTAGGATGGCTTTGAACGAGGTGCAACACAATTTCATAAACTTTCTTAAAATATTATGAAAATTATACATGGACTTTTTTTTTCAATTCACCAACTATCATTAGTGTTAGTGTATTTTATGTGTGTCCCAAGACAGTTTTTCCACTGTGGCCCAGGGAAGCCAAAAATTTGAACACTCCTGCTCTACATATTACATCAAACAGTTAAAGGTAAATCTGTCACAGAGATTACACTGGTCCTTAAATTTTTAGTTTAGAGGTGTAAAACTTTGGCAGAGTAAGCCATGTCCCCAGTTAATAAAGTTTAACATCTCCTTGTGCACATATTAAAAACATATCTGCACTGAAATGTGACCAAAGGACACCCTTATAAAGAACCTATCTGCGTTGTGTGTTCACATTTAGAGGGAGCCAAAATAATGAAGATGTTCTTAATGTTATCTAAGAACAGTTTTGGTTTTCATAGTTCAAATCAAAGTGTATGCAAGAAGCTGCTATGGTATGACAAGCATCTCTAAGGAAATATGTCTGTTCCTAGGAAAGTACCGTCAGTAGAATAACTGCCTTCCCCATTGCCAGCCTGAATTAGATCACAATTAGGACTGGAAAAGTCTTAGGAAAGAATGCTGAATTGCAGCAGGGACTGTTGGCTTTTTGGCCTCCTTAGACCTTTACACAATTCAATGACTTTTCATTAATTATGTTGTCAGTGCTACAGACCCCTGGTAACCTGAACAAGCTGCCTGCTCCTTGGAGGGAAGTATAATGGAAACATCTACAAAGTATTTTCCAACCAAGTGCTTGTCAGAAATATTTAGTACCTACCTAAGTCAGTGTGAAAATAAAGGGAAAATAAGGAATTTTTTTTTCTGATTGGACAGTCTTATGCTCATAATGCAGAAAATTCAAAAGGATTTGAATTGCTGACATGCAAATTCTTTTCCTTCCTATTCCTGAAATCCACTTAGCTTATGCAAAATTGGAACTGTGGTATTGTAGCACTGTATACTGCCATGAATCATTGACAGAAAATACCTTTTCTATTTCTTGTTTCTTAAAAAATATGAAAAGTGAGAGTTTGTACAGTTCATCATGGAAAGAAATGGATTAGATTTTCTATCCATCTTATCAAATGAATAAAAGGCTACAAACTTCAACCTAAATTAGATGAATTAAGTAAAAAATATATGTAAATTTAAAACTCATTATTAACCAAATAATGAATTTGAATGATGTTTCCTCACTATGTATCCATTAATATTAACATCAATTAGATATCCCATTAGATTACCAGAAAAAAGAACAGATATATATTTGATATATATAGTAAGAATAATTATCTTTCTAACCTCAAATAATAAACATAAATATTTTTTTATATTTCATAATTTATAAACTTCTGATATTAAACTGGAAATACTGAATTCCTGCATCATGCCACATAACATCTAAGGTTTAAAAAGTATATTAATATCTAATAAACAATATCAAATAATCAATATAAGTTTAAAGAGAGTGTACTTTTAAAATGCATAATTTATAATCTTCAGATTAATTGTGTACTTTTTCAAACTGGAAAAAGCTGTAATAGTTTCTGATTATATGCCTTATACATACTCATAAAATAAATATTTCTATGAACACGACAATAGTGAAAATGGAAAAAAGAAATCAGTACACCAAATTCTACAACTCATCATTATCTATATAAATATCATCGACATCTATTGGTCCTTGAATATTTCACAAATACTTTAGAGGCAAGAAGTCCAAAGAAAAATTAAGATCATCATCCATATGTCTGTTTATTGTCCTGTTTTCTCCATTTCAGAAGTACTAATCCACCTAGCTCATGCAACAAATCCAGGATTAATGCCCAATTCCTCTTCCCCACTTCCAACATGCAGTGAATCAAGATCAGTTCTACTCCCTCAAACATTTATATTTATTCACTTTTCTCTCATTTATAATTCCATCTTCTAATGAAAATAAATGCTACCTCTTGTCTGGTCCATTCAATAGCCTGCTATTTAGCCTTCCCACATCGTTTTGTTTCCCTCCAATCCAGTGATTCCAAACTGGGCTAATGTGGGAGTTCCCTGATGATGTAGTGGCTTAAGGTTTTGGCACTGGCGCTGTCAGCTCTGTGGCCTGGGTTCGATTCCCAGCCAGGGAGCTAACCATATTCCAAAAAAAAGCAAAAAAGGAAACAAAAAAAGAAAAAAAAAAAGAAAAGAAAAGTGTGCCAAACTGGGCTAATGTTATTATCCAAGAAACATTTGTTTGTCATTTTGGTGGTCACAACTCACGGGTATTGCTATTGGCATCTAATCAGTAGATATCACGAATACTACTAACCAATCTATGATGTCCAAAACACTCCTTCACAGCAAAGAACTATCTGGCCCCAAATGTCAACAGCACTAAGGTTGAGAGCACTGCCTAATTTATTCTCATCACTGCCTCCAGAACTGTTTAGTAGGAATGCAAATTCGATTAGGCAAAATTCTTGCTTGAAATCCTTCCAGTCTTCTTATTTTTAAATTTGCATTCTAAAGTTTTAAATTGGCCTACCTTGCCAGATTTTCTTCTTATCTTCCTATATTTGCACATCCTGAACTTTCAAAATCCCTTAATCTCACTATATTCTTTCTAGAAAGTGCTTTTGCCTCTGTTCTATTATCTGTCTGGAATGACCCCGTTCTTTTCTTTTTCTTTTTTTTTTTCTTTTTTTCTTTTTGTTTTGACGGGGAGAGAGAGCATGGGATTTGGGGCAGCCCTTCAGCTGCGGGGTGGGGAAGGCTTCTGGAGGCGGTGATGGGCATTGCATGTGCCAGGCCTTGGGGGACTAGGGGAATGTAAGACGAGGTTAAAGAACAATATTTGGCTCAGGAGATGGGGGTGAGGTGGACTGGGCTTGTCCAGATCTGAGGATGTGGCAGTGCTAAGGGATGGGAAGAGGAGAGGAGAAACTTTCCTCAGGACTGAGAAGAGTGGAATGCCTTTCTACAATCCTAGTCCTTTGCAGGTGTAAGTTTAAATGCCATTTGCTCAGAAGACTCCCCTGCTTCCTGAGATCAACTTAGTTCTCTCTGTTGTACATACTCCTAACAGTCTGATTTCTCTTTCATATCACTCATAAAACTTATTACTTATTCTATCTTCTCTTACATGGCAAACTAAATAAAGTGCAAATTAAGTCTATATTGCTTATCTTATTTTCATGCCTGGCACATGCAAGGATCTCAAATTATTGTTATAGTAATCACTATTATAGAAATCAATCATATTTACATTTATTGTCAGAATATATTATTTCCATAATAGGTAAGTTTTCTTGTTTTCATCTTGTGCACATTTGTTTTAGACTTCATTTTTGGTTTTGTTGTTTTGTAAATGTTGCTGTTTGGGCTGTTTCCCAATCTCTACCCTCCATTCCTAGCAATTTGTCAGATATGTTGCATACTTTCAGTTTAATTAATCATTACCTTTATAACCTCAAATAATAAATTTAATGCATGTTTTCTGTATTTCCTAATTTATAAACATCTGATATTAAACAGGAGATACTGAATTTCTCCATCATCCCAAAAGATGATGGAATTCTCCACCTTTTTTCCATTTTTGGCAACATAATCTTGGTTTTTGGTGCCAATTTATTATTATTATCCACTGTTTGGTAAGTATAAGCACTACCAATATTTAAGAAAAATCTAAGATAAATCTATGTTTATATTTATTCCCTGTTTCTTACTAGCCTGTTAACACCATAAATTCTTCATTTGTGAAGTTTTTATTTGAATCTGTTGGTTGTTTAGATTGGTCTAATCATTCTTCCCCTAAGAAACCTGTCTATCTATCTATCATCTATCTTTCACCTACCTATCTACCTGTCATATCTAAAAACCTACCTACCCACCTAATACCACATTCCCTGAATATTTGAGAGTGCCTATTAAATACCTTTAAACATGATTAACAACTGGACAAATTGCATATATAATTTGGTCAAGAACATTTTCCATAAAAACTTGGTAGAAGTTGTTGCATTATTTTATGAGAAGTTGCTGAGAATGTTCAGGTCAGTCATATTTTTGTTCTTTCCTTGGTAGATGATCTTTTCCTTTTTATTCTTACCTTATCTAGGTAAGGTTTGCTTCTAGAGGTTGAAAAACATCATAATTTTGGTATATCTTGGTATTCGTTGCTCTTTTTTTTCTTCCTGATACAGACAGTTGGTCAAATGTAGATTAAGTTCTTCCTTAATTTTCTATAAGTTTTCTTTTCTTTTTTAAAAAAATAAATTTTGCTTCATTTTCACTCATCTCTTCTTTAGACATACCAAATAGCTGTATGTTAGCTCATATTGGTTCATCCTCTATGTTCATCACCTTTATTCTGGTTTCTTTCTTCTCTTTTACTTTTCTTTCTGTGATTTTTCTCAAGATGTCTTCTCTATCAAATTGTAGTGTATAATTTTTTCTTTGCTGTTAAGTTTCTATTCAAAGTTATGTCTGGAATTGCATTATTATACATTGAGTTTCCTTGTTCAATCAATGACTATTTGCACAGTCAGTGTCTGTTACATTTAGTTTGCTTTCCTGGTAACTCATTGTGAATCGTTTGTTTCAGAGTTCACTTCTTCCTTTGTATCTATGATAACATGGATCAGTTACAAATTTCTTCTGTTTTTCTGGAATAGTGAATTAAATCCCTCAAATATGATCTTAATCTGTCCTTCATGGTCTCCTCTATTCCTTTTTCTCTCCTACTGTATGACTATATAACTGAACCCAACTGTACTCTATAATTATTGGATCATTTTATATTTATTTTGCTTATTTAACTTGTCTTATATTGGAGTTTTTTCCTCTGAACTGTTTTACACACACCCTACCTCCCTTTTACATAAATCCCATTTGTAAACCTTGAACAATACTAGATATTGCTAATTTATATAATTTGTTCAGCAGCTCATCTGTGTAAGATGTTGGAACAGTATTTTGAGCAGTGAAAGGTTATCTGGGGATGCTTATATCTGTGCTTCTCTAGAATCATCTGCATTAAGCATGACCTTTTCAAATTGTTGGCATATGATTTTGAATTAGAGAAAAGCTCTTAAAGTTTTTTTATTTTTGTTTTTTGTTTTCTAAATCCCTGTACTCAACCACACTGTTCTTCTTGGTAAGCTGTTCAATGATTATAAGTGAAGGTTGCAAAATATATTATACTTCACTGGCCTTTGTTTTATAGTAATTTCAAAACTGCTGTTTTCCATGGTTGGTATTAGTAAATAGCAGTGATGCCTGTCAAATTGTTTCCTGTGGGTCCTGCTTTATCCACTCCTCAGATAAAATGATAATGGTGAGAAATTTTTACTTTCAACCAACAACAGAATAACAGAGAGAACATTTGACCTCCCATAATAAGCAAGTAGAAAATAAGAAAAAAATATTTGAATAGTTTTCATATTTTGGAAAATGGGCAGTACAGTACTGTAATTCTTGAGAGAAGGTAAGAATATGCCCCTTGGAGGCATATTCCAAACCTCAGAGCAGAGAGGAGGATCCCAAGAAGACTATGATTAATATTTGTGTGGATAGATATCGGAAACAGGGAATTCACCCTGAAAAAGAACTCTACAAGTCTGCATAGGTGACCTATTGATTCTCTTCTGAATATTAAATTGAACATGTATAGGATGAAAGTCCATAAGATCGACCTAAGAAGCATGAGTGAGCTATGAGCTGAATGGTTCCTAGACCTTATATACCAGGATTGAAAAAGGTGTTTAATTGCCTAGTAATTAAAGTTGAGAGTCCTTATCGATTACTCAAGGCATTTACTAGACATCCAAAATGATTATGCTTTAGAAATGTGGCTAAATATTCCCTAGATTATAAACTACTCTAGAATTATCCTAACAAAATATATCTTGAAAGAATCAAACTTAATCTTAAATAATTTAACTGATTAGCAGATGACAAATCAAACACCTTTAAAGGAAGTGAGTGAAGACCAGAAACTCAATAACATCTACTTCATAATGGATGCCTTTTAATGAAAAAGGACTAGGTATGCCAGTAAGCAAGACATTGTAACACAAAATCAAAAAAAGATAAGCATATAGAAAAAGGTCAACAAGTGAAAGAAGTGACAAGATTACAAATATGTTATAAATATGCTTATCTAAATAAAAGAAAATATGAAGATAGGTAAGAAACAGAAGCTATAAAAAAAAACCTTGTAGAAAAAATATCTAAAATAAAATAATCATTAAATCTCCTAAACAATATTTAAAATGTAACAGTATTAGCAGATAATTGGAACCATCAGAAGTCAATTAATTTTATAATTATCACAATAAAATCAATGTAAAACCAAGAACAATGAGAAAAAAATTCTGAAATATAATGAACAGATCCTCAGTGAATTGTGTGACTATATAAAGCATTCTAATTATATGTAATAAGAGTTCACAAATTGACAATGTTGGAAAAATTTTAAAGAAATAATGGCCAAGTTATTTCAAATTGAATGAAAAGTAAAACAGACCTAAGAAGTTAACAAAACTCCAAGTAGGATTAAAATGAAGAAAAACACACAAGGCACATTATAATCAAATCTCAAAAAAAAAAAAGTGATAAATAGAATTTTGTAACATTAGCTAAGGGAATAAAAGACTATGAATGGTCAAAGATAAAAGAACTCTAAACTTTTCATCAAAAACTATGCAAGACAAAAGGCAATAGAACAGAAGTACATAAACAGAAGTACTTTTATATAAAGTACACAAACAAATAATAACAGCAACAACCTATAAACCTAGAATTTTTATCCTGTAAAAGTGTCAAATAGAATTACGTATTCTTGGACCCAACCATACTAATACATGCATTACATGTAAAGAGTCTAAACACTCCATTAAAAATCAGAGATAGTTAAATGGGTTTAAAAAGCACAAGTGAACTATATACCATTCTCAAGAAACTCTTTTAATATGAAGAAATAGCTGTATTAAAATTAAAAGTCTGAAACAAGATATGCCATATAAACAATAATCCTAAAAACACTGATTTCACAAAAAGAAATAAAGAAATACATTTCTAATGATAAAGGGTCAATTCATTAATTAGACTTGGTAATTCTAAATGTGTATGCAATTAATAATAGAGTTTTAAAATGCATGGATCAAATACTGACAGAACAGAATGGAGAAGTAGCTAAATCCACAATTATATTTGGAGAGTACAACATTCTTCTGTCGGTAATCAATAGAATAGAGAGACAGAAAATCAGTAAAGATATTGAACACTAGAACAATATTGTCAACTAACTGACCTGAATGACATTATAGAGCATTTCACCTGGCAACTGCAGAATGCATATTCTTTTCAAGTGCATGTGGAAACATTCTTAAACCTAGACCATCTGCTGCCATTAACTATGTCTCGATAAATTTAAAGGACTGTCGCAACCCACAAAAAGTATGCTCTTTGTCTAAAACATAATTAAATTAGGAATAAAACATATCAAGGAAAATTTGAAGTATTCAGAAATTAAACAACACATCTCTAATTCATGGGCCAAAGAAACAATCACAAAGGAAGTAGGAAATATTTAAAAATAAATGAAAGCAGAAATATTATAAACAAAAATTATGTAATTCAGCTAATATAACATATAGGGAAATTTTACAGCTTTAAATATTTATAGTAGAATAAAAGTAAGGTCCAAAAATCAATGATTTATGTTTTTCCCTTATGAAGCAAGAAAAGAAAGAACAAATTAAATCCAAACTAAATATAAGTAAAAATATAATAAGAAATCAATGAAAGAGAAAAACAAAAGACTCTAAAACAAAAACTTATTCTTTGCATTGAATAATAAAATTGAACAATTTCTAAGTATAGGAATAATCAAGTGAAAAGAGAGAAGATACAAACTAACAATATCATAAATGAAAGACAGGACTTCCAACAGATTCAACAGGCATTATAAGTATGACCAGGAAATATTATGAACAACTGTATATTAATGAATTGTAGTACCTGCACGAAATGGCCAAATTCCTTCACAGACACAAATTACCAAAGCTGACTAAAAAGGAAACTGAAAATCTAAATAGTTGTATATTTGTTCAGGAGCTTGAATTAGTAACTAAACTCCAGACTACATTTGCTGGTGATGTATTTGCTGGTGAATTCTATCAAACATTTAAGAAAATACCATAACACTAATTCTACCAAACTCTCTCAGAAACTAGAGCAGAAAGGAAAGGAACACTTTCTGGCTCATTTTATGAGGGCAGCACTATTCTGAAGTGAAAATCTGCCAAAGACATTACAAAAAATAAAAAAAAACAAACAGAAACAAAATAAAACTAAACTAAACTAAAAAAAAAAATACCTGTATACCAAGATCCCTCAAAACTATAGGTGTAAAAACTCTTAAATTTTAGCAAATCTAAACCCATAACACTAGTATGTAGAAAGGAATAAAGTAACTTTTCTATCAGGAAAGCAAGGTTGATTTACATTTGGAGATATATTTCACCATATTAACAGGACAAAGGAAAAAATTTATATGATCATCTAACCAGAGCGACAAAAAGCACGTGACAAAAATTCAACAACCATACATGAGACGAACTATCATCAAAATCAGAACAGAACTTCTTCAATCTTATAAAGAGTATCTACAGAAAAATATAGCACATTTATCATTAGCCTTCAGAAAAATGCAAATTAACCCACAATTAAATACAATTATATATTAATATGTGCTATAACTATTAAAAATTTACCAAGTATTTACGTAAACACTTGGCACAAATATCAACCTTATTTGTGATACTCTTAATAAGAAAAAATGTCAGATGTTCTACAGCAATTGAATGGGTAAGCATATGGCTGTGTATACATACCATGGAATACTATTCAACAGTGTAAAGAAATAAGCATATTGATACAATCAACCATATGAATGAATCACAATTAAATTCTGAGCTAAAGTCAGATACAAAGCCTAATGTAAAATTTTATTCATATGAACCTCTGAAAAAGAAAAGTTAAGTCAAAGTGAAAGAAAGCAGGTCAATGTTTGCCTGGGGCTGGAAGCAGAACGACTGATGAAAAAGCGTTACATGTTGGGTGTAATGGAAATGCTCTTTATCTAGATTATGGTTAAGGTCACACAGATGTATAAATTTGTCAAACTCATTGACATATGCACTTAATATGGGTGTATTTTATGTTATGTCAAGAAAATTTAAGATGGTGTCGTTAAGTGTATTTGCAGAGACAAAGTAGAGTAAATATTCTGAAGCCAAAGTATATAGGCAGCTTTATTTATACTCATGCACAGTACAAACTGGGGACTCTTAAAAATGATTCACTAGATGTACGGGTGTAGAGGTTGGAGCTGCAGCAATTTATGCAGGTGGATTATAGAACTAGGAAAATGTGATGTCGTAAAAATCTTGACATGACTTCATTCATTTCTGCAGGTTGATAAGGTCTGAAGATATATGAATCATGCCCAAGAATATAGAATCTTTTTTTTTTAAATCTTAAAAAAAAAACAGTAGTCAATATATTTTCTAATGAAATGTAATTGTACCTTCTCTGGATATAGAGCAACGAATGCATCACCTATTTTGAAGCACCTACAGTGTGTTATAAATTGAACTTGCACAGATATCTATGAGTAAAAATATAGTATGGAATTGTAAATCAATATATTAAAAAGTTTATACAGAACCATAGTATAAGAGCTAGAAAGGACCCAAATTTCAAATATGGTAGCATCAGGCTCATTGGGTTGTGGGGGATTGTATTATGGTCCCTGAATTTTTATCTTTCTTGTTGTCTAGGCTTTTTGACATGTGGGTTGTGAATTTCTCATGTAAAAGTAGATTGTATTTCCTGCACTTTGGCATTTGCTTTTGGCCATGTAACTTGCTTTGGCTAATAAAATAAGGCAGATGTGACAGGGTGCCAGTGCCAAGGCTTGAGTGGATTCAGAGTAGTTCTCTTGAGTTTCTATTTTTACCATGAAGAGAATATGCCTGTGTTAACCTACTGGTCCAAGGAAGAAAATCAGTCAAGGTAAGTACAGCTGCCCCACTGAAGCTGTTTCATCTAAGCCAAGTCCGTAATAGCAGATCCCCAAGCAACCTGCACAATCAATGTCTTATGATTGTTTCCTTATTCATTTTCCAATGTCTAATTAAAAAAATACAAACTTATTTGGTAGAAGTCTGGGGTTGGTCTAACATAGGTCATGCAATTCAGAGTACTCATTCAAATCTAGTGTTTCTCCATTAATTGGAGAGTATACTTGTATTAAAATACACAGAGGATACATTAGTTTGGTGTACATTTAATCTATCAGAAGTTAAGTATTTTGAAGTGTTCAAGTGCTTTATTTTTGAATGCTTACTCTTCTACTATATATCAAATATCATCATATTGTAATGGATCCTAAAGCTGTGGAAAATAGAAGGCAAATTTTAAAAGAATAATGACCAGAGAGAAAGAAGTCTTATTTCTTTAGAAAGGATAATCCTTGGTGTCATTTCTCCCAGAAGTTATTGTTTAAAGTAAGTAAGATAAAATGTCTCCATCAGTAAGGAGGGAGAAGAAAAGGATCATCAAGATATGAGAGTTAGAAAAAAATTAATGTGATAGTCTCCTCTGGGTAGACCAGTCTTATCTCACCAACGTGGCTAATAGCTAGCAAAGCCAAGGTGACAGGCCTTGAGGGAGGCCTTGGGAAATGAATGTAAAGCACAGTATCAGGCCCTGGCTCAATCAACTCAAATAGCCACAGAATGTATCGGAACTATGATGGATTCAATACATCAAACAAAAATGATTTTAAAAATCACAATTTTCTTTATTCTGATCAGAGAGAATAAAGTATCTCCTATTTCAGTAATGCCAAATCTGAAATACATAAAAGATAAATAGAATTAGTAGCAAAATAGCAGATATGAAGGCATTTAAAGGATAATCCTTACATACTTAGAATCTGACTTCAATAAAGCAAAGGGAATTTTGCAGTCAATACAATTTAAAAAAAATAAAAAGGAGTAGCCTGGAGTACTGCAAATCCTTGAATAACCACAATAAATCTTGGCTGGGGGACATGTTGGAACTTCACAGTCTAACAGTAGGTAAACTGAACAAGAACCCCATGAGGCTAAAATTAGAGAATTACACATAGTTGCACAAAGAGGTTGTCCTTTAAGGGAGTGACTACTTGCTGTTCTATGCTTCTGGCATAAGAAAACAAAACTAACTTGAGAAAGCGTAAGCAAACAACAATATAAACGTTTATTGGGAAGATGCAGCATTATCTTACAAAACTAAAGATTGTGGACTACAGTTTGGCCTTAAACAAGGTTCATCAGAAGTCCACGCAGTTGCACTTTATCTAGTTCTTCATGGGTCTCCTGGCCTCTAGCTCTACTTTTCCCTGCATTTGTGCATCATTCTCCACTCCTCACAGCCTAGCTTTACCTAGTGTTTCATGATCTTAGCAGAGCATGCTAGCCTCAGTCCTGCGATTTTTGCAAGACCTCTGTTTAAGTGACCTGCCAGGTAGACCTAGACTCTCAAACTCTAACTTTCCAGAGATATGATTTTATTGGTTTAGCTTCAGTGCTGTGCCCATTTTTGGTCCATTATGCCCACAACAAGGCATCTGCATGGTCATGTTGTAGAAACAGACGGCCAGAGGCATCGCTGCCCTCTGGGTGGAAAAGATCAATTCCCATAAAATGAACATTGTCATCGGCTTAGAGACATCTTTTGAGGTGTCTCCCTAGTTTTATTTTTTTGGCTGCTCAATACAGAAGTGACTTTCCTTCTTCCTGTACATTCACAAACATTCTTGAGTATGTCCTCATCTGCAAAAGCACTCCACCATTTTCTAATGCAGGACAACTCACAGGCCCAGGCAGCTGTAGTGTCCAGAGGGAATGCTTGAAGACTGCTGCCATCTGGAACCTCTAGTGGGGATGGAAGAGAAAACTGTCATTAAAGAAAAATCTCATTTAGCAAATGGGCAAAGACAACATGGCCAAAATAGTTCATGCAATCATGGGTCCAAAGGATAAACAGCATCCAGAAACAGGCACAGAAAAGTGAATGAATGATAGAATCACCTGTTTATTGTAGCAATGGGTATTAATTGGTTTATAAATCTGGCCACTATTTTTTTTTCTTCTTGAGGCTTTTTCTTGTTGAAGATTTTTAGGGAATGACTGAGAAAATTTGGGGTAGGATACTCTTTGTTGGTAATACGTAGCCTTAGCAGGCTACATCTTGTATCTTTGCGACGAACACATCCTAGTGAGTGCAGAAGGGCTGTAATTGGCTGTGTTAAGGTTCCTCTTTTGTATAGTTGATATTTTTCTGACACTACCATGTCAATAACTACAACTTTGCTTTCAATTGGAGTTTTTGGTTTACTTTAAGATCCCCTCAAGATTCCTTTAAAAGTCTTAATATTGAGAATGTCTTTGCTTGTAGGCATCAGTGACCACCAGCCAAATTCTTTCTAGATACAATTCTCAGGCTTGATTTATGCCTTTTCTTTCTTGCCCTCATGCCTCCATCAGTAATACCTTCTAAAATAATACATGGAATAGCTACACACTGAATCTGATCATTTTTGTAGGGCCGATTATTAAGGAGCTTTTAAAGATGAAAATCTTTTTAACCTTAACTCTTCTTGTTTGGTGGCTGAAGCAGGCAATGGTTTAACTGGTAAGGCTTCAAATATCTGAATTCTCTCTCTTTCTCCACCCCCTGCCTATATACAGAGGATTCAACAAAGGAACCAAAGAGTTAGGGCACAGTGGAGCCACTGAAGGAGTAAGTTTGTGTCCCTGAGTTATATTTGTGGGACATCTGTCAAAGATTGCTGCCTGAATAGAAGTTTTGCTTCAGTGAGAAATAAACTTTGCATACGCCAAGCTTCTGAAATTTTGATGTTGTTTGTCACAGCAGTTAGCCTAGTGTTACTGATTACAGGAGCAAAGCATAGCATTCTATTTTCATAAATTTCTTGATCTAGACATCAGCCATCATTATGTACATGCCCTAATTTTCTCCACTTGCAGTGTAAAAAGCCCAGGCTAGAGTTTGTCTTTCTGATTTTGTGTAATCGAGATCTCTGAGACTTACCAAGCACAGTCTCATGTTTGTCCAGTAGACTTCCAAGGACTCCTAGCTGCATGCTCAGTGCAGGAGGAATCCTCCTAGCTACACTTTTGTGCCTCAGCTAATAATACACTTTTTCTTAGTGTGTGTGACTACAGATGCCATTTCCTGGTATGATGATTTGTGAGGACTCAGAGATATTTTATAGAATGCAAAAGTAGGAAATATAGATACATCTTGAAACTGGAAAGCCATCAGGTACTGGAAAATAATGAGGACCCAAGGCACTCTCTCCCTGGGGCTGCCTGGTCTGTGCCTCTGCTTCTCTCTGCATTCTAGCCTTATTCTTACCTTTCTGTTGACACTTTTCTGGCAGTTCTTTTCTGTTGGCTTCCCCAAAGTTCCGGAGTTTACATTACTTCAATTGGAGTAGATAGCTCAGATTCGAAGAGAACCTCTCAGTCCCAACTCTAAAAGCCTACAGTGGGAATCTTTTTGCTTTAACTAAATCCAACTGTAATATCTATCTGTAGCCTCTAAATTGAAGCGTTGGGTCATATAGTATGAAGATGGCTGAAATGTGAAGGAAATTCCCAGAAAAAAAGGAGGTTACATAGCAGACAAATACTTTGTAAGACTTATATGCTAACCAACCACAAAACCCAGAGGGACTGATATGCACAGATCCAATCTGGGCTAAAGGCGGATGTGTACAAAAGAGAGAAAACAATTGGTCCATTTTATACAAATAAACAGCTATGCAATCAGAGACCCTGTGGTGTGGCTAAAAATATTACATTTAAAATCAGAAGACGTGCTATTATTAATAGTTGTGGCTTTGCTTGTGCTAGAAGTTTGGTATTAGACAAAACATTTAACCTTTTGGAGTGTCATATTTCAGTGCTTGGAACTCTGTTCTTTGTAGATGTGATAGGACATAACTGGTTGTTTTGACTACATATTTTGATAAATACTAACTATTGTTGTACAGAAGTGATAGTTTTATTTTTAAGGCCTGTCTTTCCGATGAACTGAGTGAGCAAATGTACCCTAAATACCCAAATTCATTAACCTTATACCCATCCCCATACACTGATTTCTGTATCTTTCCCAAATGAGCACTAATTTCTAAACAATCCAGTGTGAAAAAAAAAAACTATAAATTAAACCTTGATTCATTATTAAAACCATATTTGCTTATATCACACAACTGCCAAATTTGAGTCTTATCTGCCTCAAATGAGATTTGCCTAAATGTGTTTTTAATCACTTTGTTTTCAGTGCACCATAAGTGTCTTATCTAATCTAAATAAATGTTGGTACTAATTCATAGAGCATTCAAACAGTTGCTTTCCTGTACTTTGATAGCAATTAAGAACTCTTCAACTATGTCTACTACTGTCCCAAAGGACTGCTGGAGGCTCAAGTGTGAAGCTGGTGAAGTAGGTGGTTTGCCTTGTGTAACTTTGATCATCTACCCTCGCCATGGGTCCCAGAGAAGAGTTTCCATATTACTTATTTTCCAGCTGTGAAGTTGAACCTCAACCTTTCCAGTGATATAAGGCAATTTGGAAAATACTAGAAGTAGCTCGTTCTCTTTCACAAAAATTAATCCATGTCCAGTGAGTAGAGTGTTCTTTTAGGGTCCTATCCTTCAGTCAAGCAATGGTAGTTAATTAATCTGGAGCTAAAGAGATAATGCCACTTTCTTGATGACATCTTGTTGGTTACAAGTGTTAACCTCAACCTGTATTGAGGTCTCCCAAGATCCATGCTTACTGTTATGGTTATTATTGTGGTTACAGTTATCTTTGCCTCTTAAACTTCATCTCTTGCCACTAAATTCAGAATATTTTGCCTTAAATTATTGCTTAACTCTCTACACTTATGAGGCTATCCCATACAGATTTTTACATTATTTCTTTTTGTAATTCTTTCTCCTTATTTTCTATTAGGCACACACTGAGACATTGAACTCTCATACCTCTCTGAAGAGTTTCTGTACCAAATTAGACACATGACTTATTAACCCTCCTTTGTATCTCAGTTATTCATTACTTATTGCTAAGATAATACTCATCAAAATGGATTACAATGATTTATTTTCATGTTTAAATCTCATTAGATAATGTGGACTATTGAGAAAAAATACACACACACACAAACATATATATGTATGTGTATGTATGTATGTATGTATGTATGTATATATTAGCATGTTACCCACCAGGTTACCTTACACTTAGAGGGTGCTCAAAATATATTTGTTGAATAAAAAAAATTATTTCTGTTAACATTCAGGATAATTAGTGTGTAATCTCCAAGGAAACAATGGTTTGGTGAAAGAAAAGTATAGTCCCTTAAGAAATTATGGGGTTTAGAGCTAGATTTGTATTATAAGCAATTTTTCCTTCTGTACTCATAAAATCATAGTGCAAGAGTTGATTACTGGGTTTAATATTGTTGCTAGTATTAAGTATTTGGAAAAGAGTTGGAATATTATATCATCTGACTATCAGTTCCTTCGGTGACTAACATTCACTGTGTAGGTCAACTGGAACTTGAACTTTTATCTCGATGATTAAGAATAATGCCAAACACAATCAATAAATACACACTTATTATTTGTTTTGATTCAGAGTTTTCTCATGTAAAAAAGAAAAAAGTCTAGTTATTACTGAGAACCAGTATATATAAGAAAAGTAAACCTATAAAATGACAGAAGACTGTTAACCCTTTTTTCCTTGTTGTATTAAGTATGTAGAATAGCAACTGGAAAGATGTATAATGGAATTCTTTCTAGCATTAAATAATGTTTGACAATTTTAAATACTGTATTTTATTTTATTATCAGACAGGAATAATCACCTCTTCCTTCCCTAAACATTTTTTCTCTTAAGGGTAAAAAAAAAAAACAACAACCTTTTTTGTTGTGATTGTAACATTTAAGGTAACACATAATCCTACTGTCCTAATTAAACATTTGGAAGACCACTCTTATGGATCAGCAATGTGCTCTGCGATTTTGTATGTAACTGGGGTGGTATGAGTGATTTGGGTATCATTCTAATTCTTTCATAGAAACTTTAACTGTATTAGTTAGAGTTGAGCTAATAAATCTTTAAATTACTTAGATAAAGACTAATCCTACAACATTATGACTTAGGAATGAAGACTAAACTATCAATGTGAGGTGTGGCAATTAAAATTTTTTGAATACAGTAAATGTAAAAGTATGTTTTGTTTTATTGTTTTCATGTCTGTATGTGCCTCTTAAACTGTCCTTCCTTGCTGAATTTCTATGCTCTCTTGTAGTACTGATGATCTAAAGGTGATTTTTAGGTGTGTGACCAAGTGAAAATATGTAATGGTGGTGCCTTTATCCCTTCAGGCTGCTATAATAAAAATACCATAGACTCGGTGTCTTAAACTACAAATATTTATCTCTCACAGTTCTGGTGACTGGAAAGTACAAGATCAAGGTGCCAGCAGATTTGGTTTCTGAAGGTGTTTTCTAGCTACCAGAGTGGGTAAAAACTCCGGGATTTCTTTTCTAACGGCACCGATTCCATTTAGATGGGCTCTACTCTCACGATATAATCACCTCACGTAGACCCCACTTCCTCATACCATAAACTAAAGGGTTAGAATTTGAACATAGGAATTTGGGGGGACATAAACATTCAATCCATTGCAAGTGATGAAATAATTATTTATTAATTATATTTGAGTCTGTTGAGGGAAGCTTAAGGAACAAGGCCCTGATTCCAAAACTTACTTGGCTACTCTTTTATTTATTTATTTATTGTGTTAGTTATTTTCAGTTTTGTGCTATTATTAGATAAATATAGCATTGAACATTTTTTTCTTTTAGTTGTTAAATTCTTTACTAAGAGAGTCCTGTTATATCAATGTGTATTTCCTTTCATCAGTATTTCTCAGAGTGTTTTCCTGGACCTGCAGCCAGCATCATCTGAAAATGTGTTAGAAATGCAACTCCTCAGACCCCTACCCAGATTTACTGAATCAGAGTCTATGCAGGCAGGGTCAGGAAACTGGTTTAACCAAACCTTACAGGCGATTCTGATACTATACACTAAAGTGTGAGGACCTCTATTTAGGATGTGTGTGTGTGTGTGTGTGTGTGTGACTTCTGCCCTTCCATTAGCTGTTATGTTGGATTCATTTCATTCTAATGTTCTCTGTTTTCTTCTGTACTTGTCCTTGGATGTCACATACTATCACTTCTGTATGGGTCAAAACAATCACTGAGTTCTGTTCAGATTCAAGGGGAGGAGATATAAACTCCATCTTTTGATGAAAGAACAGCAAGCTCACATTATTAAAAAAAACATATACACAGGATGGGAAATAGTACTATGCTGTTTTCTAAAAATATCATCTGCAATACCCTGTGAACTCTAAGCATATTTTAAAAATATAAGACTGAGAATAATGTGATTATCTCTGTTTAAAGTAAGACATCAATGAATGAATGGCTAAAAGTGGGATTAATCTTTATGGACAATGAAAATGAAGATTGTATATTCTCTGGAGACTTTTTGGTTTGGAACAATTAGATTGTTTTTGGCCTTTAAAAATCTCTCCTACTGAATTTAACAGATTCAAATGAGATGATAATTACCAGTATTCTGACCATAGTCTATAAAATAAGAAAAAAATATTTTGAAGCGCACAGAGAAACTCATATTTACCAGTCAATACAAATTTATATTGTAGGTTTACAATTTCCCTACAAAGGAATATGTGGATCCCATGAAAATTCAATCAGAGCCTGTTAGACAATACAACTAGACCTTGAGAAGCCTGAGCCAATGTGCATAAAACACTTATTTGGATAGAAGTTCCTGGCAATTGAAAGTGGCCCTAGGAATAGGGTAGAAGAGAATGTTTCAGGCTGTTGTAATGAAAATGCAGGGAAACCAAAACTCAGCATCTTGGAATGAAGAAAACAGTAGGAATTAAGCAGGCAATCAAACAGAATAATCATCTCAGTGGATTGGGAAGAACGAGAAACTACATTACCAAGGCAATGGAATAGAAATAATAAATCCTAAAGCAAGCAAAAAGCTAGAGACATGAATGATTTCCTGGGGGCTCCAGGGCTTGCCCTTGGCCTATTGTGCCCTTGTGGCCTTATGGAGGATTGATGAGGCTACTCTCTCAGATGAACATTCGCTGCTATTTACTATTAATATATATCAAACACAAGTTCATAGGTCATCTGAGCACTTCTGCTGATCTGCGTCAGACTTGGCTGATCTTGGTTGAGCTCCCTTGGGCAACTGTGTGGTCAGTTGCATACAGACATCAATGAATGAATAGCTAAAGACAAATTAAGTAGCTTTGTGGTTTTGATTGAGTGCTTTCAAATAGCTGTGGCCTTTGCTTGTAAAAATTAGATAAACCAGCTCAGCTTTATTAAGAATTTTTAACTGGGCCAGTGGGCAGAAGTCAAGAGATACATGGAATTGTGCAAGACCTTTTGAGGCTTTGGATTGGAACATAAACAACCACATTTTCTCTCCTCTATGGGTTCAAGGCCAGCTTTGATTTCAGAGGTGGAGAAATAGACTTCTTATGGGAATTGCTGCAAAGTCACATTCAAAAGGAGAATAAGGATAACAAGAAGGGTAACGGCCATTTTTATAATTCACCATAATCTCTGATACAGTTGAGTACTTTCTAGTGAGGGGAAGATTGACACTATGCAAACATAAAAGCAAAAATACAACAGACAAATAAATAAGTAGACAAAGTAATATTACACTATAATAAGTAAAATGAAAAAAAAAACCACTTAGGGAATGAGCATTTCGAACAGGGGAATATTCATATAAGAATTTGGGGTTAAAATAAGCTTACATGTTTGAGCACAGAAAGAAAGTCAAAGTGGCTGCAGTACAGTGATCCCGGTGTGGGAAATGTAAGTGAGGTGAGTATTTAAGGGGTCTGGGTTATATTAGGCCTTGAAGGACGAAATAGAGCTGCTGTGGCATTCTAAATGTTGGAGAGTTGTTTTTATTTTTAAATCAAGTAAAATATCTATTCAAGGTGAAACCCCACTTTGAGGTTTCAACCATGAAATGTCCTCAAATGACTGTTCTTGTTAAACATGTTTACTCCTGAGTGTTCTTCTTTATGTTTCCTGCACTTTTCTCCATCATTTGAGATTTTGGCTTCTAGGGGCACTGTCAGCAGACCCTTGACCTATCAAATTCTGCTTCCAGCTCACTGATCTCATCTTAACTTCAGTGAACCCAGAGGACCGATATAGGAGAGAGAAGACTTGAACTCTAGACTGATTCCCATATATTGGCACTTGTTTCTACCTCCATATTACCTTCTGTGTTAAAGAACTAAGAAGGATATAAATGATTGAGTACATTTAGTGTAAGGAAAATTTGTGTTGATGTTCCTACGTGCAAAATTAATGGGAGCTACAAAGTCTATTGAGTTTTTACCTGGTGTTTTCACCCACTAAAGAGCCAGAAACTAAGATACTTCTAAGGAGAATTAAATTGTAGTCTGGAAGTTACTTTTTCTCTCTTAGAGACAGCTGTGAGAGAGACACTGACCTACCTCGTAAGGAACAATCTTTCAAGCAATGTCTACAGCAAGACCAAAATGCTAGTTGGGAACAAACAGAAAAACCAAAATATTAAAGTCAAAAGCACACACACACACACACGCTCACCACAACATAAAACCTGTTTACTAAAACAATTCTTCCTGAATTTATCACATCACTCAAATGTAGAAAATGATAGTATTTGTTTTGCACATTAGGATAAAGAAGTGAGACTGCTTGTTAAAGGGGATGACTACACTCAGTGACTTCAGCCTCCACAAATTTTATCTTGCTATCTCCGGGATCAGGGAAACAATATTTAGCACATGTGTAACCTATTTCCTATACCATGGTTATTAGAAAAAAGAAGAAAAGTAATATTTAAAATAATTTTATTTTATTGGAACCAAATTTTATTAACCTGTTTATATTTTGGATGCAGATAATTTCTGATGCAGATAATTTCTAATTTCAAATGACTATTATTTTGGCTTTTGTAGGCAGCATAGTCTTGAGCTCCTTCCTGATCCTTTCAGTACTGACAACGTTTTTAAAAGGGAAGGGATAGGACTAATTACCAATGAATTCATGTTTATATGGCAATTCTGAATAGAGAACCAAAATACAATAAATACAGTCCATCAGCATATCAATAGGAAAATGAATTTGTCTCATGGCAGCATTATTTTCATTAGCAAAATGCTTTGGGGTTTTGGGGGAGGTTAGTTCTATAAAGTGAGTGCATCATTTTTGACATACTCTTCCTGTCATGCTTGTTTACGGTAGTTTGGTAATCATCAAGTTACAAGCAGAAGCATACTGTGCATATGATGAGTTTTAGCACCCACAAGTAGCCATGTTTACTTAAGTTGGAAGATAGCACAGTAATTTTCCACAGGAATTTCTGTCTGTGAGTCTATAATAGAAACAATGTTCTTGGTTGTGGCTTTTGCTGCTTTAACATTTGTTGTTGTTTTGGTTTTGATTATGCATTGATAGCCTTCTTTTCCTTTTTGCTGTATTTGAATAGATACTCTCAATTATGCAGTGGCTTTGAGAATAGATTTTAAAGGGATTTTTCTATTTTCCCATACATGTTTCTTAAGCTCCCTTCCATGTTCAGGTAACTATTTCTTACAGCTTTATTGATTTGGGTCTAATTACTTGACCCAATTTGTGTCATCTCTCTGTATTAAGGATGTTTTATGGCTTTTATTTCAGCCTGTTAGTCTATTCTTCATCAATAATGTTTTTAAAAGATGATAGACATTTTCTGTTGGATGAACTATTCCTCAATTCATCATTTTAAATTTTGCATCTGTATTTTCTAAGTATTAAATATTGCTGTTATCAATATTACAAAAGGATATTGATGAAATGTCAATACACTGGATAATATAGAGCATATGGAAGTGGATATTCCCCCTCCACGAACAGCTAAAAATGGGAAGAAAACACCGCATTCGTGTCTCTCATTTAGTTGAGAAATTGAAACTTTGGGAATAGACGGAGAAAAGTCTCTTACATTTCATACCTAGATATCATTTCTTTAAGTATCTATGGAATGAGTGAGCCAGTTGTCACACATGCTGGGGCATAATGAAGCAGTTGGATCCAAGGACTGCATTTTATCCTATTAGCAGCAGGTTAAGATTCTCCTTGGTTTTCATGTACGTTTTATTTGACGTGGTGTGAATGGCACAGCGGTGGTGGGACACGTAGGAAGAAACACCCTGCCATAGGGGAGACAGGTGGACTCCGGTATTTGCTGTTGCACTGACTGCCTTCTCTCCCATAATGCATTCTTCAGGAACATGGCGAGAGGCTCCCTAAACTTCCATATGGTGGAAGACCACTGCCGACTTTCTTCTTCCGAGCAGGTAGGAAAACACAATGGATTTTGGGCCAGGTATTTCTGGTTTCTGTGTCTTAAATTCTCCATTAATGACATGTTTCTTAGGATTTGGAAACATGGATAAATGACGGTCATACACATCCTCTTACCTCTAAATATTTTTCTAGGGGGAACAATCATACCCACTTGGGACAGATACTTGGGTCCTTGAATGACAGCAGAGAATATTGTTGAGATTGTTTTGTAGAATATATCAGTTGGTTTGGATGTTCTTTTACTTTGCTCTCTTACTTACATCAGCTCCAAGTTACACAAAACCTGGTCAATTTTGCCTTCTAAATGATTTTCAAATCAGTTCACTTATTCGTTTGTGAATGCTTTCTTGCAGCCTAACCACTGAAACAGTCTATTAACCAATTTTTTCAACTTCAGCCTTGTTCCCTTCAAATCAATCCTATACTAAACCATCAGATGGATCTAAAATAGAAATCTGACCCTGTCACTCCTTTATTCAAAACTCTTGAGTGGTTGCTGTTGCTCAGAGGACACAGTCTAAGTTTCTTAACATAGAAATCAAAGCTGGGAATGATGGACTTTCCTCCCCTCTGGCTTCATCTTCCCTCTCTGCTCCAGCAGCACTGAGCACTTGTATCATTTCTCTTTCTCATACTTTTGCTTATGATGTCTTATTTGCTGGGAATAGAATTTTTTGTCCTCTCCATGTCGGACTTTTCTTCAGCCATTAAAACTCTGTACAAATATTAGCTTCTCCAGGAATGCTCCCAACTTCCTTCCAGGGATTCCTTATTCTGGTCCCCATATGCCTATAAGGCACTTACTTTATAGTGACACTTACTATATCATCTGTGTGTTCATTTTCACCACTACACTGCAAGTTCTTTGAAGACAGAGAATCCATCTTATTCTTTGAATTGCTGGCTTCTTACCAAGCACATGACTCATTAAAAATATTCAGTACATGTTTGTATAATGAATGAACTAAAATGCCTCTGTGAATAGATGAAATCCTCCTGAAACAGGGAGAGACAGAGAAGAGGAAAGAAATCTGGAATCAGTCTTTGGAATGTCCCACAAATTATATCCTTTATTGTATTGTATTTTGTCTTTCTGTTCTGTTCTTACCTTTAGATCGAGAGCTATAACTGACTCCTTACTTTCTGAAAATCACTTCAAAATGAATGCTGTGATTCTCAACACAACACAGTATGTGTTCAATGAATATTTGTGATTGACTAGTAATCCTTGGGACACCACAGAGATTATTGTTCAGTGTCAAGATTGAGTAATATATAAGAAAAATTTGTTTAGAAGAGAGATATAAATACTGAATATTGTGCTGCAAGGAATGTTATTGTGCTTTACAGAAAAACATGAGAACACTTATGGAAAGAAAGAATGAAATGCAGAAAGATCCAGACCTCCAGTCTGCTTATCTTATAATTTATCATCTATTTATTACATTCCAAATCTATCTCACTGTACCCCCTCATATGTTTTCCTACCACCAGTCATAGCATTAGTTTAGTTCAGTGGCATATATTTTATTTCAATAGCACCAATTAAATACATTTGTAAACAGGAGGGAAAATTGAATACTGATCTTGTTTACAAACATCCCATTACTTATATAGAATCCAAGGTCATTTGCTTTTTCCTGTTATCACTATACAGGTAGACAACTTTACCTAGAGGAATAGTAATGTTATATCATTTGCATATACTTAGGAAATCAAAACTAAATCTTTTCCATAAAATTCTTCTATGTAAAATTGGCATCAATTAACACACTGAACTATTCTTTCTTCTGGATGAAAATGTCATTTGAGAAATATAAAGATATTATTTCATTGCACTAGGAGGAAAAACTATATATATCAGGAGGATTCCTTTTTAAGCACAGATAGCTATTAAAACCTTACCTGAGGTGCCCTGTAGCAGGGCCTCTCTCACATCCTGTCTTATCTTTGACAGCCTGTCTTAATGCATAATCTTAAGGCCAGAGACAGGCCATAGTTCAGAAGGGTGAACACTGTGTCTATTGCATTAGCTTCTATTGTAAATGCTTTTGTCCATGAGTCCCAACAGACACTTGCTTTATCACCGTATATGTCAATGAAGCTCATGACAGTTGACATACATCAATCAGGAAAGGTTTACTCTCCCCCCTGGCTACTCACAAAGCACTTAAAGAATTGAAGTAACAGAATTCCATTGACTTGTACATTTAGCCACAAAGGGATGTTTCACATTTATCTACAGAACAGCAAGCTAACATAAAATAAGGCATGGTTAGTTTTAGTTATACACTTTATTTTGTTAGCAGAGATAAAATTCCTTGCTGGAATATCTGAAATTCTTAATAAAAATTCCTGGAAGCCTGTGAACTTTTTGGCAGCATATATGAATTTAGGAGAGATAAATAATCTCAAATTTGTTGTATTAAAAGGGCAATGGAAGAGTTACTGACCATGCATATAGCTCACTTCCCTGCATATTGAATATATTCAAGATTCCCTGAATAGTGTGTATATATTCCTAAAATATATAAAATATGTGAAAGGAGGAAAAAAATTAATCTACAATGAAATCATGGATCTTGAACAACCTCTTGCCACACATTATAAGGACTTTCTAGATATTAGGTAATTTTCAACAAAACAAAAGAAGACTGAGATTCTACAATTACTCAATGGTGAAATGGTGAAAATGATGTTGTTTTCAGTAAAGTAAACATTAGAGTTGTGAAATCACCCTGACAATAGAAACTGGGAACATGGGGGAGTCAATAGTGACTTGCAGTGAGGGCATGCTGGTTCTTCAATGCGGTCTATTTTCATTTTTCTAGGAGAGCATAGAACTAGTCCTGAAACAGATATTGAGATCCCATCTCTTCTTAACTCTACATAGGGCTTCTTAAATAGAGAGGTGGCCTGGTGTCAAATGTTATTTTAGAGAAAGCAAAAAGAGGACAGGCATTGGTAAAATAATAGTAAGCCATTTGAGAAGATGCAGTTAGTGGAGGAAATGATAAATGTGATGTATGAGAAATGAAGGATGTTATCTAACCCCAAGGAATTGACCACACCCTCTGTGCAGATGATATAACAGATTTGGGAATTAGAGATAAAAATTTAAGCATTAGCTGCATGCTGTCCCAAAGCATTCATCATTTCTACTGTTTTTATGTTTCTAACACTCCCAAGCAACTAAAGAGTGCACCAGAGATACAAAATAAACAAACAGTTTTTATTTCTTCAGCTGGAGACATAGAGGGAGGATTCTAAGGACATCTTATTTTAAAGGGAGGCTAGGATGGGAGAGTCCACCCACACTGCAATATCTGCTTATTGCAAAACGGATAGTGTGGCCTACTTTAAAGATGATTAATAAATGTAAAAGATCTGGTGTGCATGAAACACCACTCAAATGAATAAAGAAATGAGTTAACATTCAAAAGACTATTAAAATAGTATATTAGGAGAACTTACTCAGGTAAGAAAATAAAATTTTAGAAAAAAATTATGTGCAATCTCAATGAAATTAAAGAGACAATGGAATTTCTCTGAAAGAAAAGATCATATAGAATATAGAAGTTACTGACAAATCCAAGAAAAGAAATTAGGGAGAACCGTAAAATATAAAAATACTTAAAACCATTAGTTTTTAAGAAAGAACCTAGGAAAAATGGTGCAACTAGTTCAAGAGAATGAACAACAATAAACACTAAAAAACAAGGAAGTGGCATGGCAGGTAAGATAGATAAGATTGTGCCTACTACCAAAAAAAAAATTCTAAGAATAAAAATTATTAGAAAATTATATGTCTAAAGAAGTGACTATACACATACAAACAAGTACACATGCCAAATGGATAATGAGGGTTTCTTAGGAAGAGAACTCAACAATTGGATGACAAAAACGTGTTTAAAATATAGAAGAAAATTTTACTTAAATGAAGGAAGATTTGAATATGCATAATTTATCACTTATCTATTGCTATGTAAGAAATCAGTCTAAAACTTCAAGGCTGAAAACAGTAACAGCTCTTTTAAAAAAATAGAATCGCATCGTTTTCTGATTGGTTCTGGCTCACGAACATTCACATGGTTACTGGAGTTAGAACAGGTGGAGCTGATTGGCATCTCTCTCTCTTCATGAAAAGATTTTAGAGCTTCCCCATGGGGTCTCACCATGGGCTACTTTACATCTCCTCAAAGCATCAGGGCCTCAGCACATTGGGACTGCTTACCCTGTGAGTGATATCTTCTATAAGCTTATGTTTTAAGAAAACAAGGCAGAGTGCATGACATTGTTATCACCCACTCTCAAAGGTTACATCTCCCACAGTCACAAGCCCGCCAACATTTCAGGTGAGGCAATACCCCCAGCTCTTTAAGGGTGGCAATGCCATATTTTCAAAAGAGTGTGTGGAGTACATGATATTGTTGTGGTGATTTTGAGAACACAATCTGTCATACATAGTGAAAGGTGTTACTATAAATACAGTGAGCATTAATGAAGAATTAGTAGAGAAGAATGGACGCAGACACGATATAGTGACAATTTTGAACTTTAAGGTTAAGGAAAGAATAATATAATTATCCTGGAAAGAGAAGCTACACCATGCTAAGGGAAATTCTGACTGACCTGAGATTTCCACATAGTAATATAGAAGAACAAGAGACAACAGAGCACTTTCTTTGGAATCATGAGGAGAAAAGACTTTTTCCCAATAACTTATATCTACTCTGTACGTATAAATTTCATGTATAAATATGGCAAGAAGAACATTTTAAATATGTAAAGGCTTAGTGTATATATCATCTATTAACCATTATGAAAAATCTTCCAAAAGGCTGAATCTAGCCACATTAAAAATAGATGAATAAAAATTCAAAATAAAGAAATCATGAATAGGTCTTTTTGTTTCAACACTGGAATATAAAATCAGCACTTTCCCCTTATCTTATAGAAATCATTCAAAAGGACAAATGAGAACAATAAATAAAAGACAGAAACACCATCTTGGATATAACTGGAAAATGGCTAAAACTACAGATCACAAGATATAAAAAATAATAACAATAAAGAGTTAAGAGGGAAAATTTTGGACATGATGAATTTGTATGGCATTAATTGTAGTGATAGCCTCAAGATGTATAGTTATCTCTAAATGTATTAAGTTCCATACATTAGACATGTACCACTTTTTGTTTATTATACCTCAATAAATTGGTTCAAATAAAAGATATCTGGAAGAATGGATTAGAGCAGAGTTGAAGGAATGGGGTGAATAGGAAGAAAACAATAAATGATGATGTAGAGGTGGCATAACAGAGCTGCAGATCCGAGAAAGAACCAGCAAAAAATATAGTATTGAGGATAAAAGGCATATGATCAACCCATGTTCCTTATTTTTGGCATCAGATATAGCAGTAGTATACCTGGCACAAGTTTTACTTGACTCGTTATGGTTCCAGGAAGCAGAGGAATTGGGACTACATGAGCCATCCTAAGGACAATCCGTATGTGCAAATGACACTCTGTCTTGCAGGCTAGAAAGAGACTTTGAATTGAGAAACAGACAATAAAGCCTGTTTCCATTGCATGAGAAAAAGTCACACCCAGAAGTCTTGAGAATAAGAAGGATTCCAGCTTGTTTTGAATACTATTGTTATCTTTTTCAGACATATAATTCTGGCAAATAGTTAATACAGAAAAATCTCACATCTTCAATAAATAATACAAGAGGACACCAGCACAGAATCTGTTCAAAGGCAGAAGTTGAAAATAGGAAGTTTTTCTACTATGCATTGAAAAAGATATTAATTAATTAATTATTCTATTAAGAAAGGGTACAAAGCAAAAATGCAAAAGTTCTAGGAATATATGTTGAAATAATAAAATCTATCTGGCAGAGCTCAAGAAGGAAGTATAGAAAAACAGGAAAATATTAAACAAAGTGGATATAGAGGGAATGTACCTCAACATAGTGAAGGCTGCATGTGACAAACCCTCAGCTAATGTAACGCTCAACAAGAGAAAAGCTGAAAGCTTTTCCTTACGATCAAGAACATGGCAAGGGTCCACTCTTGCCATTTCTATTCAACAAAGTACTGAAAGTCCTAGCTAGAGCAATTAGGCAAGAAAAAGAAGTAAAAAGCATCCACATTTGGATGGAAAAGTTAAAAAAATGGTGTCACCATTTGCAGGTCTAATGATACCATATGTAGGAAAACCTAAAAACTCCACCAAAACACTGTTAGTACTAATAAATGAAGTTAGTAAAGCTTCTGGATACAAAATCAATATATAGAACCCTGTGACATTTCTATAGACTCATAACAAAGTATCAGAAAGAAATTAAGAAAACAATCCCATTTACAATTTCATTAAAAGCAATAAAACGCCTAGGAATAAATTTAAACAAGGAGGTAAAATACCTATACATTAAAAATGTTAAGACATTAATGGAATCGAATAACACATAAATAAGTGGAGAGATATTCTGTGTTCATGGATTAGAAATATTAATATTGTTAAAAAATCCACAGTACCCAAGCACTCCACAAATTCAATGCAATCACTATCAAAATACAAATGACAATTTTCACAGAAATGAAACAAACAGTTCTAAAATTTGTATGGAATCACAAAATACCCCGAATAGCCAAAGCAACCTTCAGAATGAAGAACAAAGATGGAGGCATCATGCTCCCTTTTTAAAAACTATATTGCAAAGTCATATTAATCAAAAGAGTATGGTACTGGCATTGAAAAACAAACAGGTTGATGGAACAGAGTAGAGAGCCCACAAGTAAATCCATGCACATATTATGATCAATTAATTTATGATAAAGTAGCCACAAATACACAACAGAGAAGGAACAGTCTGTTTGATAAATGGCAAAACTGGAGAGCAACATGCAAAATGATAACAAAAAAATTTTATTAATTATCATTATTATATTTTTGGTTGGTTCCCTAAGCAGGGATCGAACCCCAGGCCATGGCAGTGAGAGTGCTGCAGCCCAGCCTCTACACCACCAGGGAACCCTTCTAATTCCTGCTTTAAGAGAACCTAATTCTAAATTCCAAAACATCTGGAAAATTATAAAAATGGTAACACTACTAATTAGAAACTTTTCAACAGAGCTAAAGCAGATCTTAGAGAAAAAATCATATCCTTAAATAACTATGTAGCCAACACAATACTGAATGAAGGAGAACAAAGTTGAAACTGACTTCAACATTTACTGTGTAGCTATAGTAATCGAGACAGTGCACCACTGGTGAAAGAATAGTTAAATAAATGGATGCAGCAGACTAGAGAGCACAGATATGGACTCACAGAGAAAGCCAAAGGTAATTCAGCGAAGCAAAGAGTCCTTTCAACAAATGGTGCTGGAAGACCAGGACATCCACGTGCAAAAAAAGAATGACTCTAGACACAGACCTCATGCCTTTCACAAAAATTAAATCAAAATGATTCATGGACTGAACTATAAAGCACAACACTGTAAAACTCTTAGAAGATAACATGAGAGAAAACTTAAATGACTTTGGGCACAATATGACTTTTTAGATATGATACCGAAGGCATAATTCGTGAAAAAAAATTGATATGATGGCATTCATTAAAATTTAGAAGTTGTGGTCTGTGAGAGACAGTGTTAAGAGAATAAGACAATCCATAGACTGGGAGAAAATATTTGTAAAAGACAGATCCAATACAGCACTTCTATTCAAAATACACAAAGAACTCTTAAACCTCAACAATAAGAAAACAAATAACCTGAATAAAAAAATAGATCAAAATCTGAACGGCCACCTCAGTAAAGAAGATATGCCGATACCCTATAAGCATTTGAAAGGATGCTCCACATCATACATCCTAATGGAAATGCAAATTAACACTAGATAGCACTACCAAGTTATTAGAAAGGCTAAAGTCTGAAACACTGACCAAACCAAATACTGGGAGACAGAGCAGCAGGGATGCTCCTTCGCTGCTTGTGGGAACGCAAAATGGTACAGTCGCTTTGGAAGACAGTTTAGTGGTTTCTTACAAAATGCAGCACACACTTAGTGTATGATTCAGCAATTGTGTTCCTTGATATTTACCCAAAGAAGTTAAAAACTTACATCCATAAAAAACCCTGCAGATAGATACATAGCAGCTTTATTCATAATTGTCAAAACTTGCAAAAAACAAGATGTCCTTCAGTAGTAAATGGATTAATAAACCATCGTACATGCAGACATTGGAGTATTATTCAGTGCCAAGAAGATACGAACTATAAAACCATGAAAATACTCGGAGGAACGTTAAAAATATATTACTAAGTAAAATAAGCCAATCAAAAAGTCTCTGTACTGGGTAAATCCAACTATACGACCTTCTGGAGAAGGCAGAACCATGGGGGGAATGAAAAGATTAATGGTGGTCAATGGTGCAGAAGGTAGATAGGAATAGATGGAGCACAGAAGTTTCTAGGGCAGTACAAATGCTCTGCATGATATTATGATGATATATTATGTCATCATGCATTTGTCCAACACCATAGAATATGCAACACCAGGAGTGAACCCTAATGTAAATTTTGGGCTTTGGGAGGTTATGCTGTGTCACAGTCGATTCACCTTTGGTAAGAATGTACTATTCTGGTGAGTGATATTGATAAAAGGGACACCCATGCATATGTAGGAGGAGGGGCATATGGAAAACCTTCCTCTCAACTTTGCTATGAACCTAAAACTGCTCTCAAAAAATAAACTCTTTTTTAAAAAGCAAAGAAGAAGAATAAAAGAAAAGCAAAAACAGAGAAAACTTATATACAACCTCCCACATTTTTATTTACTATGAATATGAAAGCAAAATTGCAAAATAATCAGCAGCATATAAATATAATTATATACTTTCTTAAAGTGTTATTTATGTCAGAAATGATTGTTCAATAATGACTAAAATTAATCATATTAATAGATCTAAGAACAAATATTATACCATCATTCCATGTTGAAAAAGCATTTCCAAAATTCACTATCTATTCTTGATAAGAACTTTTGAAAATAAAATCCGAATAAATGAATAATATCTCGACCTGATAAAATAAACACCTGAAACAAAAGACTGGAAGAATACTTTAGAAGCATTCCCATATACATCAGAAAGAAGGTACATAATTCACTATCACAACTACTAATTGACTTGGGCCTGTAAACACTAACTAGCACATTTAGATAAGAGAAAGAAATTGTAAAAGTTGGAAAAAAGAGATTAAATTATTACTATTTGCTGATATGTTTATGTACTTGGAAAACTTAAAAATTTTAATTAAAACCAATAATAGAGAATTCAATAAGGTGGTGAGGTAGAAAATTAGCATATAGTAATCGATAGCCTCCACTGATACAAACACTAAGCTACATAGTACAATACAATAATACAACATATTATGTTAGCAATAATAACAGATACAATGCCTAGTTTTAAGGTTACTATAACAAATTACCACAAACCTAGTGATTTAGAACAACACCAATTTACGATTTCATAGGAATGGGTGTCGGAAGTCCAGAATGGTTTTAAATGAGCTAAAATCAAAGGGTCGCCAGGACTGCAATTCTTTTGGTTGCTTCAGGGGAAAACTCATTTCTTGCCCTTTATAGCTTCTAGAAGCTGCCCACATTCCTTGGCTCATGGCCCGCTTCCTCCAGCTCCAAAGCCACTTCTGGCCAAATTCTTTTCACACAGCTAGTTCTCTAGTTCTTTGTCCTCACCTCCTTCTCCCACTGAAGGAGCCCACTGAATAATCTACGATCACCTCCACATCTCAAAGTTAGCTGATTAGGAATCTTAATTCCACCTGCAAACTTTATTTGTCTTTGCCATGTAACCTAACACATTAATAGATGTGGAGCATTAGGATGTGGACATCTTTGGGGTGGGGAGGAGAAGTAGTCTGCTTACCACACAGAGTAATAAATTTAACAATAAAAGTGCAATGTTTATTATGACAAAACTTTGAGATGATTAAGGGAGTCACAAAAGAATGCTTGAACAAATTGAAAAGCTTACTATTGGATAAGGAGAAATAGCATATACACAAATGGGCACAAAACAACATCACAAAGATATCAATTATGCCTAAATTAATCTATATGTTTAATCCAAATTAACAACAACAACAAAAAAACTGAATAATTTTGGAAAGACATTGGAAACTGAAGCAAGTAAGAATACACAGGAAAATCCTGAAAGAAAGGGTAAGGGGATTTTATCAGATGTTGAAACATACTTACTAAGCCTAAGTAATTCAAAAAATGTAATATTGCTCATGAATAAACAAACACATTAATGGAACCACATAAAATTTCTAGAACTAGACCCAAGTCATATTGGCATTTACTAAATAATAAAGATTGCATCTTAGACAGCAGTAAAAAAGATTGTTTATTAAAACCAAATGGTGTTGAGACATCTTGGTAAGACATCTGGTCTAAAAAAATGGCCTTCAATGCTCATATTTCACAAAGGGTGCATTCCAAATGCATAGAAAACTTAAAGATGTAACTAAAACTACTACAAGAATCAATGGTTAAAAATACTATGTCATAACATGGAAGGTCTGTCTATGGCAGAATACCAAGAAAAATATTTGAAAATTTCAACTACTTAAACAAAATAACAACAGCTATGAAAAAAAAAAAGGGAAAATTAATCACTAGTAAATTAAAAACTTAATTAGTAAAACTGTAACTCATAGACAAAATTTTAATTTCCCTCATATATAAAGCATTCCTAAAAATTGAAAAAATAAAAAAGCAACAAATAAACACAATAATATTAAGAGGTTATGAAAATACAGCAAAGGAAAGAAAAGACGATTTAGATTTTTAGATATGTAGAAAGATCCTCAACCAAATGTACTCATAATGGGAGAAATAAGAGTAAATCCACAGTAAGATATTGCGCATTTCAGGTCACCCACAATAGCCTATTTAGTGAGCAAGGGTGAAGGGAATAGCCACACCTGTTTATTGTTTATTGTTTGTGAGAATGTAAATTGGTATAATCCCTTTGGGAAAGAGATAGTGTCTATGGAAATTATATTATCACATACCTTAACACTAAACAATCCTACCCCTATAATAAATTCAAAGTGGAAAAATTATTCACTGCCATTTCTTTTTAATAGCAAAATATGACAAAAACTTAAACATCTATTAATAAGGGACTAGTTAATGAAATTGTGGTACACCAGATTATGGATAATATATAGCTATAAAACATAATGTCAAATGTCTTTATGTAGAGATATGGAAAGACTTTCATGATGCATTTTTTAAATAAAAAAAGCAAGTAGTAGATCAATGTGTATAACATTGAGGCATTGCCTGTTAGAAAAAGGGGAAACAAAGAACATATATGTAATAGCTCAGCCTTACAAAGCACTTCTTATCCATTCTAGTCAAAATCACTCTGCAACACAGGTACTGTCAGTCCTTTCTGTACACCATAAGCAGCACCTCTGTATTATTTACTGCTTTATCTTTATTACCTATCACAGAGCCTGACACATAGGGTAAATATTTGGTGAATAAATGAATAAAAGATTTCCTATTTAAAGCTGGAAAAACTAAAGCTCAAGTAGGTTAAGTAACTTGACACACAACCAGTAAGTGGAAGAGTATCTTCTCTGGATATAATATCTTTGGAAGTATACGAAGGCTGTCTGGAAAAACTCTAGCCATAAATGCCTCTATTTTTCATATTATATGGCTGGATAATTTCCGGACAGCCTTTTTCCAAACCCACCCACTCACACATATAAACTCATTCCAGTTATCTTTGAGGATATGAACTGGCTGGAGAGGTATCGGGGACAGAGGCAAAAGTTGTATTTTTTCAATATGCTCTTATATATGTTTTGAATTATGAAATAAGTGACTAAATTATCTATTCAAAAAAGTAAATTGAACATATAAGTCATGAATGGAAACAGCGACATAAAAAAAAAACAGAGGCAAGCACGAAGTTACTGTAAAATATAAATAATATAATAGTACAAATAAATTATATAAGCAAAGGTGGTTAACAACTTATCAAAAAGACAATTTTTGAAATATATCTTAAGATAATTATGGTTTGAAAATAATAGACTGGGATGAAACTTGAAATATTACCTCAAAAGCTGGAGATGCAAAGTCACAAGAAAGAAGAGAACCCGCATGTTATTCTAGTTTCTAGGTCTTTACTGAAGTTAGCCTCCTTGGACAATTTTGCTGAAGATGATGCAATGATACACATGCACCTACCAATCTTATTTATATTTATGAACAGTGTTTAACTGTATTAAAAACAGTTTCTGTTCTCATGGGTGATGAAAACAAAGTATAACAAAAAATGCAACTGGAGAGAATTCAGGTATTAAATGTACCATAACCCCATATGGACTTATAACTAAATTCCAAACCATGTTAATAAAATGTCCAAAATAACTCAGAGAAGTTGAAATAATGGGCAGAGATAGAATCAAGAAATGTAAACACAAAGAAGGGAGAAGTTATCATATCAATAGAACAAAATACAATTTTGAAAAAAATTAATAAATGAGTACCTGGTCCCTTTAAAATTATGAACTAAACAAGTTCTCAATGAGCCTTTATGTACCAACAGACCTAACATCAGAATACCTGAAGAAAGTATTGCAGAAAGGAAGACAACAGGAGGTAGAATTTCAGAGGCCATATTTTTTTTGTCCTTGAACTATTATGTATATAGAAGTTGTTCCTACATAAAAAGTTAAACATGTAAAAGATTGATATATTTTAGTCAAGTAAATAAACATATACACTAAGAACTATAATCTGCAGAGAGAATATACTTTTTAAATGGTCCCTGGAGCATTTTACAAACAAATGTAATCACATAATAGCCAAAAAGAAATATTAATTCCAAAAAGGAAAAATACTTCAGATCATATTTTGAAACCAAAACATAATAAAGGGAAAAATAAATGCCAAATTTATTAGAAACAAAAACCCAAAGCATTTGACATTTTAATACCATTCTTTTCTAAAGAACTCTCAGGGCGAAAAGAACCAACTCCCTCACCCCTCACAATTACAGAATATTTATAGAATAATGATAATAATGTGACCTCAAATATTTTTACTGCAAACCAAACTAAGGAAAATAATAAATAAAATTTATGTGATGAAAAACAAGACAGTGCAGCCAAGGAGTACAAAAGAAAAAAGAAATAATAAAGATGAAAACATAAAAAGTGAATTAGGGAACATAAAAAAGAATTGCCAACAACTTATTCTTAGGGAAAAAATAATTTGAACTACTCATCCATGAATGGGCAGATAAAAGAAGAGAATGCAAGAGAAAAGAAAAAAATTTTGATGACATTAAAAAAATTTAAGGTAATATTTTACTATTTCACCCAACTCTTTATTAATAAATTGATAAGCTACATAGATAAATTATATTGTATTAAAGTTAAGCTCTCTAAAATGGACCTAAGAACACACAAAACACAAAAATACAAATAAAGAGAGGTAAAAACTCACGAAGTTGTCTAAGATCTATACTTTATAAAAATCACCATGGTTCAAATGATTGCATACCTGAATTTTATCAACCCAGCCATGGAACATCTAATTTTCATGTCAAATGAATAATTTTAGGAAAAAAAAAACATAAAATATCCTGCTTTCTCTTTCTTGTTATGAAATTGTGTGACTAAGACACCAACATTAAAAAAATACAGCAAAATATTACAGACTAACATTCAAAAACCTACATAATAAAGCCATAGTTTAAAAATAATGACTCCAGTGGGGTTTATGCAAAGGGGTACAAATATTTAATTTGAGGAAATTTATTAGTATTATTCACTACAGTTAAATTTAAGGATAACAGACATATAATTATTCTGATAGCTAGGGAAAGCCTTTGATAAAATTTCATATATATCCCTGATAAAAATTTATATATACTTTAAAATGAGCAAAGATTCCAAATGCTTCAAAATGTTTTGAAAAAAAAAAAAAACTTCAAGAATATAAAACAAAACTTTGTCAGTCTTTGTTAAGCTTCTTATCTAATTTCCAGTAATAGGAAATAGAAGTGATGATGAAGTAAGTTAAACAACACCAAGAAAATAAATAAAATAAATTCAAATTTTGTGGAAATACATAAGACAAGTTAAAAGTATATATAATACATATATAACGAGCACAACTATATTTATATATATGATTCTCAAGTGTTCAGTGATGAAACATCATTAGAATCTGGAGAAAAAATATTGTCCCATCAGTGTTATTTTTTATGTTTTCTTGCAGATACTAGCCAATGTAATTATGCAAAACAAGAAAGTAACAGGCAAAAATGTTTTAATAGGAGAGAGAGAAAGGTATTTGGGGAGGTTAAGTGAGAGGTAAGAATTAAACCAAGAATCGTCCCTTAAAGGCTTAGAGCTAAGAGAACTCTATGCACCTGAGGTGGTGGGCAGAGGTTCGGAGCTTTATTGTTCACTACAGTTGAAAAGCTTAAACTGCAGTCTTACTCCGCTTTTAGAGAAGCTGGTACTTAAACTTGCAGGCTAAAGACCTACATACAGCTCAAGGTCTAGGGTCCCCCCCACCCCAGAGTGTGAGCTCCAGCGTTGGTAGGTATCTGTGTTCTGCCTTGGAACACAAAATGCAGCAGGAGACTTGAGCACTTGATACCACAATAGAACTATCCTACCAATCTTGGGGAAATACAGGGAAAAAAAAACTAAAAATAAAACTGGTATAAATAATGATAGACTATAGTTAGATATTTACTTATTGTTTATATAAGGTGATGGAAAGAGAAGTCACATTAGGTGGTGAACTTATTATACAACAAGTTGACAATGCACTGTAGAATTGTATGCCTGAAACCTATGTAATCCTTGCTAACAAATGTCACCCCAATAAGTCTAACAATAAAAATGAATTAAAAAAAATAAAAATCATCATTGCTTTTCTATATATCAATGAGCATCAATCAGAAATAAAATGAAAATCAATCCACAAAAATAATATAAATATGCAGCCTGTGAAAATGAAGAATAATAGGCTGAGACACTGATATTGATAATAATCTCTGAGAATTGTTCAAGTCATAGGAATTGATCATAATCTCATAGATGTTACTCACTAATGCAGCAGGGCAAATGGCATCTGATTGGACAAGGGACATTTGACACTACAAGAGGTTAGAGGAGAGAGAAACACGATCACCCAAACTCTTCTCTACGCTGTGAGGCTGCAAAAGCCATGTCCTTCTCCCCCTACCCTCATACCCAAATGGCAAGTGGATATAAACTGGCTTTGGAGAACTTAAGACTTGAGAAATATGAGTGCTTGAATGAATATTATTTTTCCTCATGCGAGTCTGAGAACAGAGCATGTACTGAGAGGTGCTCAAAATTGCCAAAATCAAAGGCAAATCGATTTAAATTATAAGATGAGAGTGAACTATAGAGCAGATTGGACATCATTAGTTGTTTTATTCTTGTAAACCAGTTGTTGGGGATTTATGAGGAAGACCAGATTCACTGTGTAAAACAAATGAGTTTACATTTATTCTGGACATCAGATTGTAGAGAGTTAAGTTTTGTTATCAAAGATACTTAGACACTTTTTAAAGACACAGACAAAATAGGAAAGAAAATAATAGATGTAAAAAATTCAACATGATTTTCTCAAGATCGGTTAATATTTCAGAGACCTTTCTCTTCTTACTTTTCACATATTTAAAAAATTACAATATGGATTTTTATGATTATAAAAAGTAAACATAGATAATAAAATTATAACAAAAAAGGAAAATAGAAAAAAAAGATAGGTAAAAATTTTAAGTCCATGAGTAATGTTATTACACCATTTTACAGAACTGAAGCTCAGAAAGTCTAAGTAATTTGACTAGGTCAGAAAGCTACATAATATTATACCAACTTTGGAGCATCTGAGTTTAACGTGCTCTGTTTCTTCCTGTATGGCACCATCTAGCTCCCATTCTATGGACTTGATCTGGCTTTTGTACCATTTCTTTTATCATCACTTCTGTGAGAAAAATTGGGGTAAGGAACGACCTGAGGATATCATGCAGTAGGTGAATTATTCTGGTTAGCTCATTTAGGACTCATTCCCAAATATATTTTCTGTGCTTGGGAATTGTTCAGAAGATGCACTGAATAGAAATTATTTGTATTATCTGAGAGGCAAAAAGAACCTAATTTCATGTGTAATATTTTTCTTTATTTACCAAATATCATTGCTGGCTTTTCATAGACTAATCAAATATCAGAACCACAAGAAAGATAAGACGTCATCTAGTCTACCATACTCAGACACTTCAAATTATGTTCAAATGTGAGGGAAGCAGTGCTGGTAACCTCTTAGATAGAGGGTATGATCTATATCAGTAACTCTTGTCCTTTGTATTGATCACATAGTTTCTTTCACAGGTCTTTCTGGCCTCTCCTTTCCCTCATACTTTGTTTAAATAGTTCATTTATTGAACCTCTATACTGTAACTATGTTTATAGAGAATATAAAAATGAGTCAGTATTCATCTTCAGAAGCTTATAAATTAGTAGTGAAGATAAGGCACATAAAGACTCTAGGGTACTAGGCATTGATGTAAATGTCTATGATTTTTTTGTATGGAGAGAGTGTTTTTGATTAGAGAATTAAGGAAGTTTCATGAAAAAAATACACTTAAACTGAACTCTCAAATAAGGGTTTGGATTTCAACTAGAGGAAATGGGAAAATTTGTTTTTGATGGGAAGTCCATATGTTTAATGGCATGGAGGATTGAAAACAACTTAAGTGCAAAGATTTTGAGTAATTCAAGTTGAGTTAATAGAGGTAGATGAGTAGAGTGAAGAAGGTTGAAAACACAGATTGAAACCCATCTGAATATACACAAATGTCCAATAAGATAGTTTGCGTTTTATTCATTAAAATGGAAAATTATTTAATTTTTTAATAAGGTATCACAAGTAGAGTTTAAATCTGTGACCATATGCTATGTTTATTAAAGAGGGGAGAAGCTGAATGTAGAAAAATAAAGCAAAAAGTTATAACAGTTCAAGTAAGAACTTAAAAGAGCAAAGTAGTCCCAGACATAATAAAGAGAGAAAGACAGGGCCACAATGTCAAGATAATATCTGAGACGTAATGACCTGTTGTGAGGAAGAAAGGAAAGAAGAGGTTGTGACTATAAGTATACATGTTAGAAAGAATTGTGATATTGTTGCTAAGAAAAGAAACTCAGGCTGAGAGTGGTCTGAGAAGAAAACTTACAAATACATGAGGGCTGTCAGAAAAAAATTCAGCCATAAAGGCCTCTATTTTTCATATTATATGGCTGGATACTTTCTAGACAGCCCTCATACTTTTATACATGAAGAATTTGAGGTACATGTGATATTTGGGAGTAGATATTAAAGTCTTACAGGTAGTTGGAAGTGTCATAATATAATTTAAAAATTAGTTATTTTTGGGAACTTTAAATTTTGTAGCAATTCATGTTACATGATAGTCACAATGTTGAAATGGCCAATGTACACAAGATAAAAGCTTGAGAGAGCGGAAGAAAGCTATGAACAAAACTTTGAATAATGCCTGTGTATCTGGTGTGTGTGTGTGTGTGTGTGTGTGTGTGTGTGTGTGTGTGTTTGAAGATGAGAGGGTATTTATAAAAATGAAGAAAGTTGAAAAAGTAAATAATGCTTCGAGAACCTAATTTTTTTACAAAGGAGAGGGTCTCAATATACTTTTAGGGAAGTAAAAATGTAAGAATATATTAAAATATTCACAAAGGAAAATATTAGGGTTCACATTGAATTTGAGAGTTCTAATTTTTTATTATCTCCCACTGTTTTCTAGGACAGAAAAGTACTGGTCTCACCTTCTTTTTAAATTCTTACTATTTCACATTGTGAATAAAGGAAGGGATGCAGGTATTACTTGTTGAGAGAAGCTGCTTGCCAAGAAACTCGAAAACAGATAAATGGACAATCTTATCAATCTCCAACTATTATTTTTGAATTATCTATTTCTTCCTTGAATTCTGCCCAGGTGGGATTCCTGTATTTTGGTGTTCTGTTGTTAGATGGATATATTATGTTTCTGATCCATCTTTTTCTTAATTTTACTTTTAAGTCTGTCATCCTAGTCAGCAGTATTTAGTGGAAAGGCACCAAATGGTCAGAGATTGTGTCTGCTGAGATTGAGGTCTTCAACTTTTATTGCTGGATCTGTGTGTGGCTGGAAGACGACTTTAATGGTACAAAGTCTATGAGTTTGTCCCACTTCCAGCCATGACTTGTTCAGAATTTTTATTTCTGGTTGTGCATTTTCATTCTATCATCTTCCTGTTTATTTTTCCTCCTGGTTTTGGGTAATACTTTTCTTCTTTTTTACATACATGATCATTTTTTGTGCTAAAGATTGTGTATTTTAAATGAGTGGGTGCTGGATTTTGTTGTGTTCCTTTTAAGAGTGTTGGCTTTTGTTCTGGCATTTCGTTAAGTAACATGCCATTCAGTTGTGTCTTTTCAAACTATCTTATGGCATTCAGAGAAGCCTTTTTGTCTGGAACTAATTTAGCCTCACTCTTAAGGACTCTGTCCAATACCTCTGTATTACAAAATATCTACATTTTGACTAGTGAAGATATTTGAATGGAGATCACCATAGTGATAGGTATGAGGATTATTGCCCATACTACTTCCTACTCTCTTTCCTGGCCACGGGAAGTTTCCTCTTGTTCATACATTGGTGAGTACTCAGCCAAAACCCAAGAACTCTGTACAGATTTCTGGAAAACTCTATCTCCTTCTCTTCAAAGCTCTGCCACACAAATTCTAGCCCCCTCAGCTTCTTCAACCTTCAGTCTTGTTCTTCTCAATTCAGTGATTCTGCGAAACTCTGTTTAGATTGCCCCTCTATTCACTGAAGCCTCCACCTGCCTCTCTAGACAGGAAACTGGAGAAATCATAGGGCTTACTTTATTTTCCTTCTCTTGGGAGTTACTATCCATAAAGCAATTGTTTTTCATATATTTTGTCCCATGTTCTAGTGTTTAATGATGGAAAGGCAATTGCTGTAGCAGTTAATCTGTCATAGGCATAGTCATGAGCCTACTTTGTTAACATAAAATTTATTTTATCTAAGTGAGTGATATCTTTTCAAATAATAATAGTGTTCCAGCATTGTTGTAACTCTTAATTAAAAAGAAATAAATATCGCTAACATTAATCAAGTGTTTACAACTATGCAATAAAATTTCGAGGCATTTTATAAACAAATTTTGAAATTTCTATTTGAATCTTCTTCACAAGCTGATGTATCTTTAGAATGTCTTCCACAATCATAAAATATTCAAAATGAGTGTGAAGTCATTAGAGTTTGAGAAGTTAATAAAATATATGGTTAATATAAATATTCATTTTTTGGAAGTAAAAGAGATGTAATTTAAAAACATGTTAGACTCTTTGGTTTTGTACTTATTTCTCAATTTTATCCTGGTTAGCTCCTCTGACATGGGCTTTGAGACTCAAAGTAGGTAACATCTGCATAAGGCTGGACCCGTTTCTAGCTCCCCCAAACTATGTCTGGTGTTCTTCTTATGTGTCTTCCTACCTCTCTGCACATACTACCCTTGTGGCATCTACCACTCTAGATAACATAATCTGTTTTCTTCTGTTTCTCCCTTTTCTTCCCAGTGCAGACTGTTGCATATTTGTCCTTCACCAAGTATGGTAGGTAATATTTTCTCAATACTTTTTTATAGTTCATCTTTTTTTTTTTTTTATTTCTATGCTGTTTGCTTTCATTAGGACACTCATCAGCTTTCTTCTGTATTTTTCATCCCCATGTAGGCCCACCTCCTAATCCTATCTAAATGAGCTGTTAGTGGTTCCTCATTTTTCACCACAGAGTCCCATTTATTTAGCACATTTAATCTGATTATTTAGTTCCTTATCCATTTCCACTAATACTGTGAGCTCCTCGGAAACAGAGTTCCTGCCTTTGCTTCATTGCATCCTTTTTAGCATCAGTATCTGGCAGAGTGACTATGCAGAACGCAGTAGTTCAAGCCACTGACTTATGCTCCATTTCCTGCCGTTTCCTCTGGATGTTGCCAAGAGAAGAATACACATATTTGGTCTAATTTGTGTGTAAATATGCTGATAATGATAAGCCTCATGGTAAATAGAATAATGATATTGGCTAGGAAGAGAGTACAGTAGAATGTTTTCAGCAGGGTATCCCTATTTTAAGATTATTTATAACAAACGAATATAATATATAAATTTATGAAGCAAGGTTATCTGGAGAATATCATGTAAGCCATTAAGTGATCTGAGTACAAAATGGAGATGATTAACAACATTAATGCCCCTTGTTTGCTGAGAAAAAAACCTTGTATACAACTTGTTAGTCTGGGTGAGCCAGAGTGACAGAGGTTGTCTGTTAAGTAAGAGCAGAAAGGACTTGGGGAGCCACGTGGATGACACACACCTCTCTCTGCTTCACCTGTGCCTCTTTTTTTTTTTAATGTCTTAGTTGTACGTTTATAATTTCCCCTGTTTATTTTGAAATCAATCTTTTCTGAACAAACGAGGGCTGTCTGGAAAGTATCCAACCACATAATATGAACACCAGAGGCATTTACGGCTGAATTTTTTCTGACAGCCCTCGTATATCCATGTGAATTTTAGATTAGTTATCTCAAAGTACACAGAAATAACCTACATTTGCCTATAAATTAAGACCTGATGAAAGACTACTTATTACCATATCAATATTTAAGCATTCCAACATAAAATAACTTTTCCCAACTTTTAATTTTTTTTTCACCTAAGCTAATTATATTTGACATTTGGGTTCAATATGCATATAAAAGCAGGCACATTCCTCACACTGACCATAAGATAAACCAGCATACAAATGTTATTCTTTCTATATATAATTAAGTTTTCAAAGGCAAAATGGCTCAAATGAGGACAAATAAGCTGTTTTCCTTATGAAATAAGGTAGATAAAAGCCGTAAAGTATTAAAGGCAACAAAGATTTATATAATAAATCTTTCTGTTTCTTTTCTTTTAAATGTACAAGTGTACACAATGAGTATGTGTGAATTAACACTTCTCATCTCAGCTGTGAGTACACATGGAATTACTACTACTCAATGAAAACAGGTAGTGCAGGGGACAGAGCAGTGTACGTGCTTCATGGCCTGATTCAATCAACCTCTTTATTCTTGATTTATTACTAAATCCACCTTGAGTTCTTGATTTCACAAGAACTTTCATCTATAGTTCGAAGAGTTCTTAAAGTAGAAAATGTAGCCCATCTCTTTCCAACCAGCCTCCGGCCATTCACACAGATTTAGGGAAGAGGCAGGCAGATTACTTATGAATCTCACATGTTGACTGGGCCTCAGAGTAATGTTTTACTTTATTATGTTCTATTTGGTTATTGCACAATTTTGTTTATAAATGGAGTGAAGTGGGAGGTTTCACTAGTTTAAGAATACATCATGCGCTCCATAAACTGAATAAAATATTTATCCTTTTGCCAAACACAACTGATTTCCATCTATAATTATTATTTTTTTTAAGATAAGAAACTGTAGGTGAACTGAAGAAATAGCACTGGCCTTGAGCTATGGAGCATTATCATGCATTGACCCTCTATCAAGAAAGGGAGCTGCCGGCCTGAACTAGAGGCATTAGTCATGGGCTGGAGCAAGGATGGATGCAACTAGCAACCTTCTCCACAAACCCTCTGCAGCACCCCACATGCTGCTGATTGACTGTCTCAAAATCAAAGTCACTCCCATAATACAGATCTTCAATACTAAGTTGTTTTCGTGAATCATAGCTCCCAAGTAATTCAATTTTAGCTTTGCTGTTATTTAACTTGAATACTTTTCCTATTCACATCTTTTAGATTGCTTACATTCATACATAGCATATAATTAAGTGTGCCTCTGAATTGCCTGCATTTTTCAGCTCATTAGTAAAGCTTGATACTACCTGTGGTAGGCAGAATACGTATTGGCCCACCAGAGATGCCCATGTCCTAAACCACAGCACCTGTGTATATATAAGATTATATGGCAAAGAGAAACTAAACTGCAGATTGGATTGAGATTGTGAATCACCTGACCTTAATATGAAGTGATTATCATGGATAACCCGGGCCAGTCTGAGCAATCACGAGGGCCTTTATAAGTAGATGAGGAAGGCAGATGAGTGAGGATTACAAAAATGGCAGTACGAGCTGGACTCTGTTCAATTTCTCTGGCTGTGAAGATGAAGAGATAGAGCCAAGGAATGCAGGTGGCCTCTCATCTAGGAGGTAGAAAAGGTAATAACAGATACTCTCTTCTAGAGTCTCCAAAAGAAAGACAGCACTACAAACATCTTGATTTCAGTCCAGTGAAACCTGTTAGAGACATCGGACTTCAGAACTGTAAGCTAAAAAATGTCATTTTAATTGAAGTCACTAAGTTTTTGGTGATTTTTTTACAGTAGCAAAAGAAATAGTAGGTGAAATCTCTGTTGCATGTGGTTCTAATTTGATAACCCAATCACCTATGTTAGTTCAGTAACTTAATCATAAAATAGATTTCTAATAATTATTTTGGGGGATTAATGAAGGGATAACTGTCTTCTAAGATTGGCTTAAACATTTTTAGGTTCTTAGGCATTTGGTATTAGAAAGTCATTTGTGTTTATACCATAAAATGGGACACGTATTTACGAGTTTGAAAATTAATCTCCGTAACTACTTAAAAAGGGGCAAAACTTGAGTGTGTTGATAGTATAACTCAACTTAATTCAATAAGCATAAAGACTGTTTATGCTCAAAGCATTTTAGTAAACTCTATGAATGATTTATAAAACCATTACAAGATTCTGTCCTCCATGAAGCTACCATCGAGTAGTAGATCAATTCAGATAATCTGTGACAATATTATAAAGATTAAAAAATAGGTACCAAATAGTGTGGAGGTCCTGAAAAGAAAAAGTGTATGTGCATGGGGGGAAAAAAGCCAGGATTCATAAAGCAGTGCTCTTTAATTTAGTAAATGAAATATTAGTATAATTTGGGAAGCAAGAGGTGGATTCTCATGCAGTGTGGTGTAAGAGAATTGTAGAATACAGCCTAAAGACAGACATTGAAGTGACCAGATCAAAGCATATTTAAGAAAAGTCAGATAGTCTGTTTTGTTTGTATCTTGCAAAGCCGTGATCTGTACTCAATAGAAAGTGTGAAACAGTCTGTGCTGTGCGTGTCAATCAAGCAGGTGAAATTCATTTTCTATAGCTGGTGGAGAGACATTGAAGATGTTTGAACAGGGTACAGCTGTGATTAAAGCAGTACCTGAAAGGATTCTGTGGGCAGGCGTAAGAAGAGTGATTGGAAGTAATAGACCTTTTAGGAAGCTATTACAATTTTCAAATAGGAATTCATAAGTGACTGTAGGTATACCGGCCACTTCATTAATGTTCTCTTGAGTTATGCCATCTGGCATGCTGATTTTGTATGTTATCCCTTCTTCTGTGCATTCTCTTACCTGGGCTTTGTAAATATTTTCTTTCCAATCTACACATTGCTTTTAAGTGGTGCAATTAAATCCTGAGAATTAATAAGCAGCAAGAAGAAAAAGCAATTTCAAATACTCTAAAGTCAGGGTCTAATGGATCATTACAGTATCATTGTAAATTCGTGTTTACTAAGCATCCAGTGGAGGTGTATGAACTCTAGTGGCTTTAGAACATAAATTAATCAAAAGCCAAATATCTGCAATCATAAGGAACCAAGATCTTAATATCATAAGAATAAAAAACCTGTGTTTTCCTGCACCAGTAATATACTTCTTCCATAATAAAGAGCTCTGATAGTAAAGGCAAGATGCTTTTGCAATGTATCACTGGAGGTTGTTCTTTCTCATAAAAGTAGCTCTTCTCTTTTTTTTTTTATTCAGCAATATAGTTACAAATGCTTATTCATGGAGGTCAGTAATAATGAAGATAACATTGGTATGTGTTAGCTATGCTTCAGACATTATTCTAAAAATTTAAATACGTGAAATCATTTCATGTTCACAGCAATTTTTGCAGGTGCCATTATGAATCTCAATTTAAAGATTTGGAAGTAGGAGTAGAGAGAAGTTGAGTAGCTTGTCCAGTATCAAAGAGCTAGTCAGTGGTAGAGCTGAGATTTGAATCCATGCAATTGACCTTTAGAGTCTAAATTCTTGACAACTACACCATGTTCTTTCCAGCAGAGTCTTTCTTGGTGAGTCTTCTAGATACACTGTATTTCAGCATCATTTTCCAGTTCAATATTAATATTTGTCTGCTCCCATCCTACCTCGTCTCTTTTGGTAGGAGCAATAACCAGGCAGAAAGATGTAAACAGAGGAGGCTTGGGCAAAGGGACAGGGGAGGAATAGAGAAAAGGAAAAGACATAGGGAACTTTTAATATAATTGAAACCTATTTAACAAAATTAAAAAATTGAATACATATAATCAGTGCTATTATATAATAAAATTTATGTTCTAGGATTCTTAAGACGACTAATAAATACAAAGTTTTAAATAGATGGAAAAATGGATTCCTAAGTGGTTAAGTTACTCATCCAAGGTCATGTATTGTTAGTGGGAAAGAACGTATTTCGCTATTCTAACTCTCGTGAGAGGATTCACTCTACTGCAATGTTTTGATAAATGTGATATAAAAAATAATGTTCTTTAGAGAACTACATGCACATGGGAGCTTTAAAATAATTTTTATCACTAATTGTCATAGCAGCAAAATAAGTTACCATTATTTGTTTCTTTTGTTGAGTCCGGTTTTTTGTTTTCTTTAGAGTTATGGATGCATATATCTACACATATTCTACATGTTAGCATGAAAAAATATTGTCCTACTCTCACTTGCACTGTCCTGCTCTCAAAGATAACCAATTTTTTCAACTATTAAAAAAACACACTGGCTTTACTATTCCCACATTTTTAAATAATATATTTTTATCTCTACTCTTTACATTTTCAATTTTAAGCATTAGGTGTTGACCCACTATGAAAGATAATTCAGCTGAACAAAAAACATACATCTCCCATCCTTCCAATTATGTTGTATCATAATTTGTTACATCAGTATTCTGTGTGCATGACACATTAGGTTGTTTCTTGGCTCTTTTTACTGTTTGCTTGAGTTTTAACTCATCTGGGTCTGCTATTTCATTATTACTTGTTCTTCTGTTTTCCAACATGCAAAATTCTGTGGCTGTATCACCTGTTCTTCCATTTCATTTGTCCTTGTATGGCTTTGTCTTTAAACATACCTTCTTGCTAGTCTATGTGTATAGTAAATACACGTTTAATATGCCCTATTTTCCCAGATGTCCTTTTAGTTCCTTAGTATCCATCAGAAATCTAGGGCAAAGCTATAATATAGTTTTCACTTGGACAGAAGCAATACCTTGAGGATAATCAGAACTCTGAGTTAGGTAAATACAGTAGAAAATGAGCAGTGTATTTTGTAAAATGGATTTAGAATGTGGAGAACTCTGCTATACTGCCAAATTTGTTCAGTGGCAACACCTCCTTTTTTTTTAAGGTTTAACATTAAAATGACTTAAAATGTATTTGGAAACATTTTTCACAAAAGTACATTAAAATCAATTTTGTTGACATGATGTCATAATGCTCGTTTAGACAGTGATAGCCTCCATAATTATAAAACTGAAACTGGTGCTTTCTCTTCTAAATCAACACAAAATAATGTCTCATTCAAGATAGCAAAAATAAAAGATATTAAGAGATATTAATGTAGAAATGTTGAACTTTCAAATGTTTAGCAAATTATTGATTCGTATTTTTTAGTTTCAATAGTTCATTTAGAGATATAAATTTGGATTAAATGTTCAGTCACTGAAGAGTTTCTAAGAAAACAATGCTTCGTGGATGCTAGCAAATTATCTGAGATAGTTACAGATCATTTGACCCTACCGAGATTGTATATATTTATTGTGTTTTGATTATAGCTGTGACTTCTGATATGTCAAATCTGGACATTCATTTTCCATTTCAATAAAATTATGCTTTTTAAATATTTGAATGCACAACTCTTGGAATTTTTCTTTTTTAAAATGTTATAAAATTATTTAAGGAATTAGATACAAATTTTAAAGAATTATCAATACTAACAAAGAATTAAGTTATATTTTTCAAGAACAAAAAATCAAATATGTCTGAAGGACTCTAACATTTAAATAAAATTTTCAATCGTTTATCACTTATAAGACAATTCATTTATTTATTCAACTAGCCTTTATTAAAAATATTCAATATGTGAGATACCATCACTGGCCCTTTTGAGGCAAAGAATGACATAAAATGCTGCTATTAAGGAGCTTGGAGTTTAAGAGAAATGCCATTGTTGACATTCTCCTTCATCATAAAGTAGAATATGGAAAACATTTCCTATGTTTTTACATTTCCAAGAGAGAGTGAATGTATAGAGGGAGCTGTGTTAAGGAAAGCATGTTGACTTTGGATCTATTGAAGCATACTTTAGCATTTAACTGACTGGTCGAGCTTGGAAATAGCTCTCATTTTTCTAAGTCACAGTTTCTATAGGAATAAGTATCCTATAGGCTTGTTGTTAGGGTTAAATGATATAGCATATGTGAAAATACCAGACATGTAGTAAAGCTTAAGAGTTTCCTTTTTTCCTTTCATAGATTTTGGCATGTGCGATATCCCAATGTAGCATTAGCTCCCTGGGCAGAGAATCACTACTGAAACACTAACAGTTATGATGAGAACACTGTAAAACTTTGGGACAATTTTTCAGAACTAGAAGTGACTTTACTAATGATCAAATCCACTTCTTTTGTAATCACCTATCTCGCAGTCACATAGCTAAGTAAAGGCAAAGAAAAGACAAGACTATGACTCCTATGCTTTATGCCCTTTCACCTTTGTAATAAAAAAGACATGGATAAATCATTTTTAAATAGTGGCAAACTATAAATAAATGAATAAAAAATAAAATAATAATGATTTGGTCATTTTAATACCATCCTAAATAATAGTTTCAATTTAAGGCCTTCTTATATCTTATGAATGTTGAAAAATCTATGACCTTGAGGTTTGGAGATTTAAGTAACTGAAAATAATTCACCAGATGTTTGTGCTATTGTTTCCTAGCTCTCTTTTGAAATTGTTATGGTTAATATTGGATGCTTATTCCCAATGCTGTGTGTTAAGTCAGAAAACATAAGCAGCACCAGAAGACAGTATTCAATATTATTTCAAATGTTTGAATCAGTTGATAGTTGATTGCTTTTAGAATCACTCTCTCTCTCATACCCTTTTTCGAACCTGTTCTTCCCGACCAAAAACAAAACCAAGCAAAACAAACAAAATAAAACTGTCTGGCTGTTTTAGTTCAAATACCTGGGTGAAAAAGGAAAAACCCAATGAACTATAGGGACATATGTTTCGGATGAACTATAAAGCTTTGGAGAGTAATGAACACTAGCGAACTGCAGCTTTCCTATAATAATTTTAAAACATAGATAACAATAGGCTCTGATTTTAAGAACTTTCTGTAATACACAGATATGGAATCTGATAGTTCTTGGGTAACTGAGTTATGCTGGGGCTTGCTGAAACAATCCCCAAAATACAACTTTTTTAAAGGTGACAATCTTATTCTTAACTCTTTCCTCAGAAGATGTTTGGGTGAGCATAGCATCTAAGAAGGCAAGCCAGGAAGTTCCTTAATCAGTCACCAAGTCTTTAAAGCGGTTATAACTTCAGTGTAGACTCTGAGTTACCTTGACAGGCCATTAAATTTTGGGAGCCCTTTCTACAATTTTTGTTTTTATTTTTCACTTGAATCAAGAGAAAGTAGCTTCCATCACGTTATTATCTAAATCACAGTGAAATAAATGCATGCTGGGCCAACTTAAACACTTGGCATTTAGCATTGAATTTAATTGTCAGACTCTCTGCTGTAAAGTGGCCAGAAAATGTTGATTTATGAAGAAAGTAAAAGAAAAATGGTCCTTGTGGTCCTCTTTCATCTTACAAAGCCATGATATTTCAGGTATCTTAAACACGAATTCCTGCTTTAAAAAAGAATTTGCAGCCCATCATTTGGAATTCTCTCATACTTGAGATATATTTGCAGACAATGGAGGGCTTTCTTGCTTAATTCTTCCAGCTCCTTACTTTATCAGAAGTGAATTATTCTTTTTTGATGCATATAAATTATATTATCAATCATGAACTTCCTCTCCTTAATAAGTTGAAATAAAAGCAATTATCTTATGGCTTCTCCCTTTCATTTTTCTCCTGGACTTTCTGAGTACAACTAATCAGAATGAAGCAGACATTAGCATTTTCTTCAGCAGACAGTGACCCAAACATAGAGGCTCCTTTGAAAGAAGGAGCATGACTAGCTCTCATGTTGCTGCCATCCTCCTGCCTAAGTAGGAAATGAAAGAGAAGTCACTAATTCTCAAAGAGAAGGTACTTTCAGACTTTTCTATCGACGGGTAAAGTGCTCTAGATTATTGGTCTCTCAAAACATACACATGACTAATCTCACTTTGCAGACATGTAAAATATATTGTGCAATTAACATGGGAAACCATTTTGAATAAAACAGAATGACACTAGTGAAGGTTAAATGATTATGAAAACTAAGTGTTTATGGAGCTCTTTCCCTTCATCACTAAGATTTATTTGGCCTTTTGCTTACCATATACATTAATTGTTGGTTAGAAATGTCCTTGTACAACATGGGTGGGTCCTTGTAAGCTGGCTATTGGGAAAGTTATTACAATAGCATTGACTCTAGTTCTCTCTGCATATAGGTGGCAGTAAGCTGGTATAAAGACCTTTATAATGTCTCAAAAAGTGAATGAAGTGCTTCTGAACTGATGCCTCACTTACCGCCTTTCTGTATTAATACCTAAGGCTCTCTGATACCTAAGGCTCTCTAATTCCAGTAGCAAGTGCAGTGCATGTTGGAGTCCCTCATTGCCAATATGCTGTTTGTTATTTGTGGGGCAAGTACAAACGACACGCTTACACACTCACACAGACACACACACTTTAATTTTTGAAAACCTTGTGCCTGACCCTACATATCAATGCATTTATGACAGCTCTGTCTCCTTTAATTCTGACAATGGTTCTGTTCCTTCAATTAATAATTATGTTGAGGGTACTTTTTCTAAGGGAGATATTTATATTATCATTTAATGTGAGAAGACTGAAACCCAAGATGATTAAAGTTTTTGCCTGAGTGATTGCAGAATTCCAAGCCTATGCCACTCACTCTTAATTGCTCTGTCACAGCACAAACCCTACCCTTCCCCACCCCCAGGACACTAGGGCCTCTCAGGCTGATCAAAACAAAGACTTCTGGTACTGACCTTGAGCAAATCTTGCCTCATTGCTGATATGCTCCAGTATTCTCAGTAAAATGCATAACTTTAATAGGTCTGGGATTTGCACATCATTCAATGTATAAAGCAGGCTATTTGCAAGGCTGCTTTAGCCGCAGTAGAAGTGGGGCCCAAGGCTCAGATCTTGATTTTTTCTGACAAAGAGGCATTTCCTCCTCTTAAATCAGAACCAGTTGCTGGCTAGTCTATTTGGTTCTTTTCTCCTGTTTGTTTGGTTTTAGTTTTTTAAATAAATAGAGTGAAAAAAAATAGTAAAAATATGTGTTACCTAGGATTCACAATGCAGTCAATTCTGCAAAAATGAGATGTATGTATTCCTGCAATTGTCATGCTAAGAAAAAATCACATAAAACCCCAGGGCTTTTTGAACAAAATGGGGTTAGGGACACTGAGGATCTCTCTTCCTGACACTATATAGGGCCATTAGCCCAACTGTCCATAGCGATTGTGTATCAGTGTGCACTGAGGCAGTTAGTATAGCTATGCTGCCACCACCATCTCTTTCTTCCTGTTCCATCTGAGAACAGAATCCTCTGAGACCCTAAGAACTAAGTTCCTGCCTTTCTCCACAAACTTCATTTACAGACACTTAGACCTAAATTCCTAGGGACTGATAACAAAAGAGATTGGGTAAGAACAGCTAGCATTAGTAAGAATAATTACTAGGTACCAGGGATTATGGGAAGTTCTTTACAACCATTGCTTCATTTTGTCCTCACAATGATCAATGTGGATTTTTATTCTCCACTTATCAGGTATATGAATGGAGGCTTAGAGACATTTAGTAATTTAATGCAAATCTCTACAGGAGGTAAATGGTTCACTTGGAGATACACACTCTGATTTGCTCACTACCTGACTGATGCACTGTGAACCCCACACTAAGCCATGACGCTCCCTGACAGGAGTGCTGGATAACGAGATTGCAACCCAAGACATTTTCAGTTACTTCTATAACTGATCATCCTCACTTTGCACTTTTGTCTTGTCTTGCCGGTTTAGACATCCTTCTTTTCCTCTGCCTGCCTGCTTCTTGCTTCTACTTCTCCTGCTACCAGCTGCCTCATCTTTCCAAACAAGATGTCTAATATTTCTGGGATTGAGCTTCAGATAGGTGGCTTCCATTATTTTGTGTCTAGTCTGCCTCACCTGACCCCAGAGTCATCTGTCACTCAACTGGTTCCCTTGGTGCCTACCTGAACCTGGGTTTGGGTTCTCCCATCAGGGAGCTGCCTTTTTTTTTTCTGCCACAGTCTTCCTCTGAGGGCCCTTGCCTTGCAGGTGATCCTCAGTGAATTCTTAATGAAATTTCTTCTATTTTTTCAACCAGAAACCAAGTTCTTCCCATCTTCTGTGCAGGCATCAATACTTCTCTACTCATGTTGCCTCTGAACCTTACATACAGAATAAGGATGGCCATCTTTCAAGTAACATAGAAAAAGGCAAAGTCTTTTGCTCAGGAATCTCTCTAACTTTCCCATCAGCATCCAGTTCTGGCATCAAAGCTTCTTTACTCCCTTCTATATAAACTTCCTGTGGGTGTGTAAATTATGTGTGTAACTTAAGTGGGTTTGGGTTTTGTTTCTTTATGATGGAAAATTCTGAGCTTTGAGAAAACCTACACTGAATTGTTCATTTCTGCAGGGAATTCATTATCTTTGCTATTTCTGTTTTCAAAACCAGGACACCTACTGCCCTTTCACACTCAAAATGAAAGCTGTCACAAATAGATTAATGAGCATCATCAGGCTGATTTGGAAAAGATTGAAGCAGTGACAAGATAATTGTGTCATTGACAGAAAGAATGGTAGATCGAAGAGAATGACTTAATTGATTCATACACCGAACCAACATTTTAGAAACCAAATACTTTTTAAGATTAGAAATATATGGTTATTTTTCTTTGGCAGTAGACCCTGTTTTCTTCTGCTGAAGGTAATGGTGTAATGACCTGTCTGTCCTCTCTGAGAAAAATACTTGGTTGGCTTCAGATTATCCTCTTACGCAAGTTAGATTTAGCCATTGCTGTAATTCTGCTTCTTTCTACTAGGACATGAGAGTTAAAAGAAAGTCTTATTCTCTGGGTGGTGGTTTTGGTAACATTGTTCTAGTATAGAACATGACTCCCTTGAGGAAGTCAAAAAAGAATGGGCAAACTGTTTAAGCAAAACCAAACAGCAATTCAGTTGTTGAAAAGAGTGGGCAGGGCTGAAATGTACCATCAGCACGTGGCATCCTTCTCTCATCTCCATTTCACATCTTCAGAATAGTTATGTGATGAAAGTGTAGGACAGAGATACTTCCTTACTGTGCTTCGTATATACACCGAAGGAAAAACTAAGACTGTCAGAATCTAATTGTCAGAGAGAAATTGTTTTTATATTCTTTTGTGCGTTGACAGCTAACTCTTACATTACTTAAAAGGAAATAGGGGTGTATTTTTTATGCTAAAAAATGCTATTTTATCCCTTATTGTAAAATGAAAGATCTGAGTGCAAAAAGGTTTTGTGCTTGTTCCATGGGCTTCCCAAAGCATAGGGGTTTAATGACTGTTAAGAAGTGATTTTGCCCCCCTGGAACTATGCCTATCTGGTAGAAAAGGAGGGGTGAAATAGTTATACTCCCATTACTAGAAAGATGATCCATCCCCAATTTTGGACTAAGGAGAAGACCATGGAGGGTCAAGAGATTCCTTAGAAAAGCACCCAGGGCTTGACCAAAAGCAGGATTAGAAGCAGGAAGATAAAAATCAGTCCCTTATGTCTTTCCCATCCTTCTTGTGACCTCAGTTCAGTTATTGCCCTTTCCTGGATCAGGTCTTGACAATGGGAAAAAAATCATGCTGATATTTCCATTTCAATTTTAACATATCAGAGATTTCACTTAACTTCACTAATTCTGTTCTTCAATATATTTTGTTTTACAGTGAAAATCTGGTTTTAATTATATTACTACTTATTTGCTATCCCAACATATATGATACATACAGAATATATGTATGCATATACATATGTCTTAAACTATAGATATGTTTTAAACTAATGCACATAAACACACATTTAAAACAGCAATACAGATATACAAATAACAATTGTTTACTAGAGCTTAAGATTTCCTTCTGGTTCTTTATTGCCTTAGAATATATCCAATTAATGATGAGCAATTAAGTATTGCCAATTGAAATATTTTTTTAGTTACTCTAAGATGGTTTGTTATTAATTTGTTGTACAGTTAGGTTTGCTTGTTTTAGTTTCAATGTTAGGGCTTCCTTTTTTGCTCATTTTGATTAATTTTTTTATATTTTAACGTGTAAAACATAGACATAGACCCTAAACCAAAATTGAATAAAAAGACACACTCAGAAGTCTCACTTGTTTTTTCATTAAAACATTGTCTTTCTATAAAATTGCACCTCTACTGGCTTACTTAAAGAGAAGATATCTAACATATTTTAGTTTTTTTCTTTCTTGTTTTTCTTTTCTGTTTTCTTTTTAATTAAATGTGTTTGGGTGACATTGGTCAATGAAATTATATAGGTTTCAAGGTGCAATCTTATAATACATCATCTGTGTACTGTATTGTGTGTTCACCACCCAGAGTCAAATCTCCTTCTGTCAATACATATTTGACCCCCTTTACCCTCTTCTACCTCTCTCCTCCCGCCACTTACCTTCTGGTAACCTCTACACTGTTCTCTGTACCTGTGAGTTTTTGTTTGTTTTGTTCTTTTATTGTTTTCAGATTTATATTTCACATACTCTCATGTTGAAGTCATATGGTTTTCTACTTTTTCTGATTTATTTCACTTACCATGATAATCTCAAGATCTATCCATGTTGATGCAAATGGCAGTATTTCATATTATCTTATGGCTGAGTAATATTCCATTGTGTACTTGTACCACGTTTTTTAAAATTTATTTATCATCTATCAAAAGACACTTCAGTTTCCATGTCTTTCCCACTGTGAATGCTGCAATGAACATAGGGGTACATGTATCTTTACCAATGATGTTTTCAAAAATTTTGAGTAGATATCCAGAAAGGGGATTGCTGGGTCATATGGTAATTTTGTTAATTTTTTGAGGAACCTCCATACTGCTTTCCATAGTGGCTGTACCAATTTATATTCACCAGAGTATGTGGGTTTCTTTTTTTTCCACAGCTTCTCCAATACTGTTATTACTTGTCTTGTTGATAATAGACATTCTAACAGGTGTGAGGTGGTATCTCATTGTGGTTTTTTTATTTGGATTTCCCTAATAACCAGTGACATTGAATTATCTTTTCATATATCAGTTGTTCATTTGTATGTCTTCATGGGAGAAGTGTCTATTCAGGCCCTTAACCATTTTATTTAACTGGATTGCTTGTTTGTTACTGTTGTTGAATTCTATGGGTTTTTTTTCATATATTTTGGATATTAGCTCCTTATCAGAGGTGTCATTTGCAAATATATTCTCCTGTTGCTTGTCTCTTTGTTTTTGTTGACAGTTTCTCTTGCTGTTCAGAAGCTTTCCAATTTGAGATAGTACCATTCATTTATTTTTGCTTTTACAACCCTTGCTTTTGAGGTCAAATTCATAAAATCCTCTCTAAGATCAATGTCCATAAGTTTAGTACCTACATTTTCTTCTAATTTATTGTTTCAGGTCTTATGTTTAGGTCTTTTTCCTTTAAATTTATTTTTATTGTTAGACTTATTGGGGTGACATCTATTAGCAAGGATTACATAGGTTTTGGGCATACAATTCTACAGTGCATTGTCAACTTCACAGTATTGGAAAAGCTGTGTAAAAAAAGAAATCCACATACTCTGGTGGTGGGAATATAAATTGATACAGCCACTATGGAAAGCAGTATTGAAGTTCCTCAAAAAATTAACAAAATTACCATATGACCCAGCAACCCCCCTTCTGGATATCTACTCAAAAATTTCCATCACCATATATTTAGCTTCCCTCCCTCCTCTCCCACCCTCTTTGATCCATTTTTATAGGTAGCATTCTTGTTTGTTTCTTTTGCACATGACATTCTAATTTTCACATCACCATTTATTGAAGAGGCTTTCTTTTCTTCATTGTATGTTTTTGGGTCCTTTGTCTAAAGTTATTTGTCCATATATATGTGGATTTATTTCTAGATTCTTAATTTTATACCATTGGTCTGTGTGTCTTTTTCTGCCAATGCCATGCTGCTTTGATTATTGTTCCTTTGTGGTACAATTTGAAGTCAGGAAGTGTGATAGCTCGGCCTTGTTCTCTTTTCTCAGGATTGTTTGATTATTCAGGTTTTTTTGTGATTACATGAAAAATCTGATGACTTTTTTGTTCTATTTCTTTAAACAATGCCATTGGCATTTTGATGATGATTGCATTAAATCTGTATATTTTGGGGGTTAATATAACTACTTTAACTGTTCTTCCAATCTATGAAAATGGAGTATCTTTCTATTTCTCTTCGCCACCTTCAATTTCTTTTTGTTTTATTTTGTTTTTTGGTAGTTCCCTGGCTGGGAATCGAACCCAGGCCACAGCATTGAGAGTGCCAAAGCCTACCCACTACACCGCCAGGGAAATCCCGCCTTCAATTTCTTTTAATAATGTCTTGTAATTATCAGTGCATAGGTTCTTCACATCTTTTAAGTTTATTCCCAGGCAATTGCAAAAGGGCTTTTCTTCCCCCTGTAATTTTATTGTTAGTATAATTCACGCAATGGATTTTTGTACATTGATTTTGTATCCTGCAACTTTTTTTTTTGTTTATTGTTTCTAATAGTTTTTTGGTGGAGTCTTTAGGGTTTTCTATATAAAGAACCATGTTATCTGCAAAAAGTGACAATTAGACTTCTTTGTTCCCAAATTGGATGCCTTTTATTTCTTTGTCTTGCCTGGTTGCTCTGGCTTGGATTTCTAATGCTATATTGAATAACAGTGATGATAGGGGCATTCTAGTCTAGTCTTCTCCTAAGGTCAGAAGAAAACCTTTTTTTTTCACCATTGAGTATGATATTAGCTGAGGCTTTGTCATATATGGCCTTTACTATGTTGAGATACTTTTCTACTATGCCTATTTTATTAAGCATTTTAATCACAAATGGATATTGTATCTTGTCAAATGCTTTTTTGCATCTATTGGTAGAATCATACAATTTTTATCCTTTTTTAACTTACATTGTTTTTTCACATTGATCGATTTGCATTTGTTGAACCATCCTTTGTACCATTGAAATGAACCCCGGTTGATTGTGATGTATAATCTTTTTAATGTATTGTATTTGATTTGCTAGTATTTTTAGTTTTTTTGTTTTGTTTTACATCTATATTCATCAGAGGTATGGGTCTGTAGTATTCTGTTTTTCTGTTATCCTCACTAGGTTTTGGTATAAAGGTAATATTGGTCTCATAAAATGAGTTAGAAACTATTGTCTGCAATTTTTTGGAAAAGTTTGTAAAGGACAGATACCAAATCATCTCTGAATGTTTGATAGAATTCACTAGTGAAGCCATGTGGTCTTGGACTTTTGCTTTATGGGAGGTTTTTGATAATTGTTTTAATTTCTAGGAAAGTTATATATTTCTAAGAACTTGTCTATTTCTTCTGGTTTATTTCTTCTGGCATATACTCTTTTGTAGTGTTCTTGTATAATCCTTTGTATTAATATTTCTGTGGTATCAGTCTTAATTTCTATTTTTATTTTATTTTCCTTAGTGATTCTAGCCAGAGGTTTGTCAATTTTATTAATCTTTTAAAAAAACTAGCTTTGTTGCATTAATTTTTTCTATTGTCTTTTTGTTCTCTATTTAATTTTATTCTCTAATTTTTATTATTTTCTTCTGCTGATTTTGTGTTTTATTTGTTCTTTTTCTACTTCTTTAAGATGTAATGTTAGATTGTTTATTTGGAAGTTTTGTTGTTTCTTGAGATAAGTTTCTTATGATATAAATTTCCCTTTTGCTACCTGTTTGACTTCATCCTCCAATTTTGATAAGTTGTATTTTCATTCTCAATTTGTTTCTGTGTATCTTTTGATCTCTCCTTTTATTTCTTCTTTGACCAATTCATTCTTTATTAGCATGTTGCTTAATCTCCACAAATTTGTGATTCTTTTTGAGGGGTGTTGGAGGGGATAGAAAACTATATATCACTCCATTGTTCTGATTTTCCAAAATGTATTTCACTAGGTCCTTATTGAATGGCATTTAAGAGATTTCTAGTTGTTGAATATTACATATAATGCTGCAGTGAATAATCATGTTCCAGTTTCATATTATATATAGAATATGTCTTTGGGAGAGATTTCTAGAACTGGGATTGCTGGATCAAAGGGAATATTCATTTGTAGTATTGCTAGAAGTTGCCAAATTCTTCTCAATAGGGAATTTGTTTTGTATTTCTACTATTGATATATATTGAGAGTGTGTATTTTCCGATGGTCTTGTCAACCTGGTTTATTTTCATTTATAATTTGCCAATTTGATATGTGAGATATGGTACTTAATCATTTTATTTTGCTTATTTGAACTTGAGTGAAGTGAACATCCCTTCACATGTTTAAGAACTGTTATTTAAGGGTCCTTTTGAAGGATAGTTTGTTGTTTTTTTTTTTTTTAACATAATGGGGTTAAGAATGAAAACTCTGATAATAAAATTTTACAAGGATATAATCCTTCTTTATCGAATTAATACAATTACATTCGATATTGTATAAAACTTTAACCATAGTACACAGAAATAAAACTGCTGTGTCACTGAACGTTTCTAAACAAATCTCCTGATTCAAATTGTTTAGCAGTTAAGATTTTTCTCTTTTAAAAGTAAACTACTTTTTTTTAATTTGAAAACTCTATAAATGTAAAACCAGTTAAACCAGCAGGAGGCAGCATAATTTGGAAATTTTTTAAAATTCTTTTATAAATTGTCTTTCATAGTATTTTTTTCATATTTTAATGGATTAATTTTAGTGCACGTTTAGATTTACAGAAAAATTGAGCAGAAAATAGAGTATTCCCATGATTATAGAAGATTTATTTACTTAGACCATCTTTGATTTCTTTATCAGAGTTTTGTAGTTTTTCTCATATAAATCTTAAATGTATTTGTTAGATTTATACCCAAATATTTTATCCTTTTTGTTGCTAATGTAAATTGTGTTGTGTTTTTAATTTTAATTTCTAATTGTTCATTGCTGATAAAATAGCACCTGCTTTCTGTATATTAGCCCTGTATCTTGAAACCTTGATATTATCACTTATTTACAATTGTTTTGTTGATTCTGAGATTTTCTACATAGATGATCAAATGATTTGCAAACAGACAGTTTTAATTCTTCCTTCCCAATCTGTATGCTTTTTGTTTTCCTTTTGCATTATTGAGGACTGTTAGTAAAATATTGACTAATGAGATTTTTTTCTGCCTCATTTCTGTTCTTAGAGAAGAGTGTCTATTTTTCTCACCATTAAGTATGATGTAAGTTGTAGGTTTTTTATAGAGGTACTTTGTCAGGTTAAGGTTGTTCTCCTTTATTTCTAATTTGCTGAGAGTTTTTATCTTGATAGAGTGTTGAATTTTATCAAATGCATTTTCTGCATCCATTAATATAATCATATGACCTTTATTTATTTGTTGATATGATGAATTACATTGATTTAATTTTTATTTTTAAACCAGGCATATATACATAAACTCTCACTTGGTTTTAGTGTACAATTCTCTTCATACATTGTTGAATTTTACTTAGGGATACTTTAAGGATTACATCTATGATCATGAGAGATATTTGTAGTTTTTCTTTCTTGGTAATGTTTTTGTCTGATCTTCACATTTTGCTGGCTTTACAATTTAGTATGTATACCCTCTGATTCTGTTTTCTGGAACAGATTGCAGAGATTAGTATTATTTCTTCCTCAAATAGGTAGAATTCACTAGTGAAACAATCTGTGCTTGATGCTTTGTATTTTGGAAGAAACATTAATTATTTATTGAACTTCTCTATTAAATACATATGATAGTCTCTGTGTTTTAATTGGTGTATTTTGGCCATAAATATTTAAATTGATTATTGATATAGTTGAAGTAATACCTTCTACAGCTATTAAATATTTTCTGTTTGTTATTCTTTCTTTTTCTTCTACTCCTTTCTTCTTTCCCTGATTTTAACTGAACATTTCGTATGATTCCACTTTCTGTGCTCTTTTAACATATCAATTGTTTTTTGTTTTTTACAATTTTTAGTGATTGTCCTACAGTTTTTAATACACATTTACAACTAATCTAACAATCAAACACTTCAAAGGTAGTGTAGCCACCTTATAACAGAGTATTCCCATTTCCTTTCTCTTACTATGTCACTGCCATTCATTACACTTATAGGCTTTAATCACCCAGTACATTATTGCTATTATTATTTTGAACAAACCTTTAATTGCTAGGTAAATTAAGAATTTAAAAGGTTAAAATATTATTATACTTTTATCTATTCCCTTTCTAATGCTTTTCCTTTTTTGATGTAAAATCAAGCTTTTGACCTACAACATTATCCTCTTTGAAGAATTTCTTTTAACATTTTTTCCAAGGCAGGTCTGCTGGCAACAAATTCCCTCAATTTTTGTTTATCTGACTTTATTTATCTTTTATTTTGAAGGATAATTTTGCTAAATGCCAATTTCTAGGTTAGCTGTTTTTTCAATACTTTAATACTTAAAGTAATTTCTATACTTTAAATATTTTACTTTACACTCTTTTAGCATAATTTCTGAAGAGAATCTGATGTGATCTTTCTCATCCTTGTTTCGCTATCATTGAGTCTGTTTTCTCCTCTGTCTTCTCTCAAGCTTTCCTCTGTGCCTTTGTTTTTCTGTAGTTTGAGTATGATATGCTTATCTATAGATTATTTGATACTCTGTTTGGCATTTGAGATTCCAAGATCTGTCATGTGGTATCTGTAATTAATTTTGAAAAATTCTTAGTTACTATTACTTCAAGTATTCTTCTGTTTTTTTCCCCTCATTCTTCTCTTTCTGATATTTCCAAAATGTATGTTAACCTTTTGTAATTGTTTTGTAATTATTGGATATTCTGTTCAATTTTCCATTTTTTCTTTTTTTTTTTTCTCTTGACTTTTGGAAGTTTCTGTTCAAGTTCACTGAGTTTCTCTTTAGTTATTTCTAGTCTACAAATGAGGCTATCAAATGGCATTCTTCATTTCTACTACTGTGTTTTTAATTTATTACATTTGCTTTTGATTGTTCCTTAGTGTTTCCATCTCTTTTCTTATATTATCCATCTGTTCTTGAATGTTGTTCACTTTTACCATTGGGGATTTTAGCATATGTATTAGAGTTGTTATGAATTCCTGGTCTGACAATTCCAAAATTTCTGCTCTATCTGAGTTTTGCTTTTCTCCAGCCTGTGCTTTGTCCTTTTCAGCCTTCCAATTTTTTTTGTTGCTGTTGTTTAAAACTGAGCATGATATATTTGACAAAAGGAAGTAAGGTAAATAGGATTTTGATGTGACAGTATGTTACCTGGATAGGAATTCAGGTGTATTTACCTTTTCCTGTAACTATAATGACAGATGATAGAATATCCTCTAGTGTTCTTGGGGTATTTTTGTTTATTTTGTTTTTATTTTAATCATGTCTTTGGCTTTCGCTAGAGACTCTTTTTTGAATAGAGTATGAAACTTAACAATTCTTTCACCTATAATCCCCAGTTATACAAGTGCCCTAATCCTATGGTCATAAATTGTGGGGAGGTAGGAAATGTTTTATAATCCTTTGATTAGGTCTTAGTCTTTCAGTATACTTGTGTGCCTAGGCTGTGATTGTCACAAGGGCTTCTCAACTTTTACCTCTAAGAAGGAGGAAGGCTATAAGGACCTAGAGTTGGGTATTTCCCTTCTTGCACTTCAGAGGCTAAAGGGGCCTGAAGTTTTGGTATTATTCTCTCTAAGATTAGTTAGGGTTTGGAAAAAAAAATGTGAGTTTAGTTTTGGTAACATAGTTTCCCTTGATGGTAGACCATTTTTAAGAAGAAGAAAAAGCTCTGGGTATATTTAAAAAAAAAAAAAAAAATCCCCCCTGACAGAAGCTTAAAAAGATTTTTCTCTAATCTTTATCCTGAGATTCTAGAAGAGCTTTAGCAGGTAAAAGTCAAGGAAAGGTTGGTATCAGTCTAAGGCTGGGCCCCAACAATTTTAATTTTTCAAGCTAGTCCATGCTCAGCCTCCAGTAATTATTCAGTTACACTAAAAATGTCCTACCACTTATGGATTGCAGCAGTTTTATGGGTCCAGGTAAGATGTGATTCTCTCTAATTTAACACTCTCTCTAGTTTTGGGGAGCAGCAGTTTGTTCTATAATATGACTACAATTCTCTGATATAACTTAAAAGAATTATTGGTTTTTCAGTTTGTTCAGATTTTTATCTGTTTGTGAAGAGAAATGAGAACTTCCAAGCTCTTTACATAACTGGCCAAAATAAATGTATCTCGTTGGTTTTTACAAACATTATAAGAAAGATAATAATCTGGCATATTTATTTATTTATACTTCTTTTGCTTTCCTGTTTTCATGCTTCTTGACCTACATAAATATATCCTTTTTGAGGATTTAGCACAGAAATTCATAGATAATGAAAATTTCTGGATTGCCTTCTAAAAATTGAGAATTCCTTTCTAAATACATGTTAGAAGAATGTATTTTGAATGTAAATTTTTCACTTTTTTTGACATCTTGTGTGTAAAAGATTCCTTCTTGAAATACCACCAATTTAATCTTAAGTAATTTTTCAGAAAGTTTTACATATAAGTAACTTGTTCCAAAAAATAAATCACTTAAAGAAAAATTATTCAGTTCATATTACTAAATTTTCACAATGAACAACATCTATATCAATTATACTATATTTAATATCATGTGATTTCTCTCTTTATGGAAGCTAATATTCATATTGTTATTAATATGACCAATAGAACTCTCTCCATGATGATTGGTATTTTTCTCTCTAAGATCAGTTAGGGTTTGGGAAAAAAAATGTGGGTTTAGTCAATGTTCTAAAAATCAAATTATACTTTCATTTTAATCTGAACTTCTTTGTAAGTAATAATAAATTAGTATGACCTCTTTAAAATGCACAAATACCAAAGTCATATCTATTATGCCATTTTTGTTTTGTAAAACAATGGCTGCTTCCAAACTACTAAAGTAATTCTATTACACTGCATGGAAATTCTAAGTTATAAATGAGGTACATGGAGCCAACATCATCATCACTCTTGAGGGACAAGAGCACATATGGAAACACTTCATGGATTCATTAAATGTCAATCTGAAATAACATAACATCAATACTGGTAGCTCAAAAATGATAACAGCTGACAGATGGCAACCAATTAGAGCAATTAGCAATTAACTTGCATGTCCCTGTCTCACCTTCATCCTCCTTCACTTGCTTCATGAATTCCTACAATCCCTGGAAATATGCCTGAGATTCAGTCTCTGTTACAGACCAATGGGATAATGAACTTCGGGCAGTTATTGAAGATGGATTTGGAGAGAAAGAGCATGTCCCTTTACATCTCTCACTCAAAATATGTCTCTTCTTTTTTAGATACAATACAATGTAACATACACTGTAAGACATTTTTTCCTAGAGTGAAAGGAAGTGCTAAAAATAAAGTCAGCCTTTCTTACTTGAGCAAGTGTTATGTTTATCTTATGACACTCAGCTCTAACCTCTATCAAAATTTGGGTTCATATTCACCACCTAATAAGTAATTTTTTCTTAATATTAAATATTTAAACTGATATAATAATAACATTTAGAGTGATGTTAGATGATTCACCTTGGACAAAATGAACTACCAAAATCTCTTACTCTGGTTCCAAGAGTTGAATGAAAAAGATGGAACCATTGCTGGAATTCACGGATTTTCTTGCTTGAAGCTTTCAGTGTGACTGATATAATACTGGCAGCATTTAAATCTTTGCAAAGTTCTTCTCCAAGGAAATCAACACTGGCCAACTTGAATGAATGCTCCCCACCCCTTTTAAAGATCATCTTATTTCTTTTTGCCATTTCAATTTTCTTCAATTAATAAATAAAGAAACAAGAAGATTAGAGCACAATCATACAGTTGGGGGAAAAATGTGCCCTATACTAGTTGGAGCGCTCCGTACTAAGTTATTCTACAAAAAGGTGCTCAATCTAGGTGACAACATATAACCATTTCTCCCCTCCACACACTATGGTGTGACGTATGGGGGTTGTATCATCCTGAAAAAGTGCATGGATTTTTAAATTAGCACAAAGTCACTGACTGCTTTCAAACCATATGTCCTTAGAACTGCTGCTGTCCAGATGGGGCTCTTTGCTAATTCACATGAAGCTTCCCTGTGGACTAGGTGTTTCTCAGAATACCACAATAAAGGAAAAGTCCTTTCAAGAATAGGAAGAAAAAAATAGCTTTTCCTAAATCATCATCATTTAGTTCCCAACACATTACATCTCCAGAAACATTTATTTAATTTAGAGTACAGAGACCGTTCATTCTAGAGCTCTAACTTCTTTAAGTTTAACCATAGCTGCTCAACATGAAGCATTTTAAGGTTCTTTTCCATCATGTTTTGAAGAGTTTGGTCAGCCTGTTCCTGAATGTGCTTCCATATGACTAGCTGTCAAGAAATACTGTAGGAAAAACCTTTTTTATAACTTTACCGTATGCCAAAAGAGACACGGATGTGATGAAATGTGTTTTATTTTTCCGAATATAACTTAGATATTTTGTCAATTATGAACCTTGTAGAATTACAGAGATTACCATTTCAGTGGGGAAATATGAAACCATTATATGCTTTAAAGCAGTAACAATTAGTTACTTTCTAGAATTAGTCTTTTTCCAAAATTCTCTCCTAACTCAGCTTTTAACATAAACTATATTCTACAGATGGGAGGTACACTTAAAATTTTGGAAAGGCGAAGACAGAGAGAAAGTTTCTCTTTTGTTCTTAAGACAAAATTCTCTAGTTCAGAGACAGACTGAAAAACAGCTTAAGATAATTTATTAGTATGAAGATTTCAGCTCTCCAAAGAATGCCTTTTATGATAAAACAGATTTTATCTATAGAAGTCCAATGATTTAAAACATATACATACAATCTTCTCCAAAACAGTGTCAACAGTTTGACAGAACTGTACATCATTAATCCAGTAACAATGGTGTTATGCAAAATCAACTGTAATGTATGTAACCTCCTTACACAGAACATTTCAGATTAGGGTATGACAGCTTTCATTTTCTTCATGTTATTTTATTCCCTTTCGCTCATGCAAGATTAAAACAAAACTATTGTTGTTATTTCTTTATTACTTGTTGTACAGTCATCTTTATTCTGAAAAATAATAAGAAATCCCATATGAATTGAAATGGGATTTAAGAGCTCACCAGATAGAGCTGTATCTCTCAAATGAAAATAAACTGAATGGTTTTGTTTTTTTTTTAATCAATCAGGATGAATAATGTTGATGGGCTTTTCAGTGACTCAATCAGGGCTTCCAGCTCCAGCTCCCTTGCGTGATTTCATCTTTCCAAGCAGACTAAAAAAAAAAAAAAAAAGTTTCTCCTCCTTCACAGTGGACAACTTTATTTTCACATTGTTCAATTTAACAGAGCTCAAAAGGAATTCTAAAAGCTTTGCTTGTCTCAAAATGTTTACCAGATATCTCTACAAATGGCAGCTGCCTGACAATGTTTCATAATACGGAGAAATAAAGTGCCCAAGTAAACTATTCATGAGCATAAGCAATGATATTGGTGGGAGGTTGGTTGTTGTCAATCATGCTACAAGGTTGTATTTTTCAGCAATCTTATTGAAGACTTTATTTCAACAAGTTGCTGTCATAGAAAATCCAGGACAACTGTATGACTTCCTTTGTTTAAATCAGCTTTGAAAGTATGATTGAGTCATACTTTATATTTTTAGTAGAGGTTCAAATATTTGGTGAAGTGGTCTGATTTTTGAGTGTTAATGTGTATGTTTGTGTATATGTGTTTGTGTCCACAATTATTGCCATGATGACCTACAAGCACATTTTTTTAAAAAGAAACATTGGTATTTTTTTTTTTTTACTAATCCTGTTTATAACATAGTCAACGCAGTAGAAACTTCAGGGAATAAGAGATAACTGGATAGTATGGTAAGACTTTTGTTTGTGGGTTTTTATAAGCATATAAATATATTACAGTTTGGAATGATTTAGATGTATTAGATTATTTATTCCTCACACAAATTTCATTTGACAGATGAGGAAACGGAGGTACAGAGAACTCCTTAACCATGCTTGGACTGCTTGTAAGTGGTGCAGATAGATTTCACCCTCAGCCAAATCATACAGAACTCATTTATTTGACCTCTGCCCTTTATTACTTCATGAGAATCAATGTTTTTTTCCTTTGATATTGAAATCTTCCTACTCTTCCTGAAGGTTCTTCTGTCTTAGTGATTCCCAAAGATAAGTGAAGGTTCACAATTCTGGGTTCATGAGTGATGTAGAGGCAGTAGATGAGAAAGATACAGACATTAACATTTCCAATAATTAACGTTTTGGATTACTTGCAGTGAAGAGAAAGGAAGTCAGGCACATTCTTTCTTCTTGAATACTTCCATTAAATCACACTTTGGCATTTCTACAGTGACTCATAAGTAAATTGTGGTTTTTATCATCTTAATTCAGTATGCAGCCATGGTAGTCATTGCTAAACAGAACAGCACTCATTCTGTTATGACAAATTAGTGTCTGAGATGTTACTAGTGAGTGAAGGGTCTTCTCTGAATGCAATGCAAAATGCGGCCTTGTAAAAAAGTATACGTCTTAGAAGGTGGTGAGTCATTGCCACCTGGTGGTTAAAGCAATTTAACCTTCTGTATAGGTAGAGAAATCAGGAATACTAAGAGTGGCTAGTTAACATGATTTTACTGTCTTTTGGCAATAGAGACGTTTACTTAGTGTCAAATGGTTTTAATTGTTAAGTAGAGTAAGTTTCTACCCTAAATTCATTTCCATCTCCCCGTATTTTTATACCTTCTCTGATAATCTCACCTTTCCTTTTCTGATCTTCTTTCATGGAGTCAGAAAAAGTATCTTACCAAGGCTCCAGATTCAGCACTTTTACAATGAAGTCCATTCTGAGGCTGGCTTAATTATCTTATGGTATATCTTTATTGTCTTGAAGACATATGTATATAAATTTTTGAAAGCTATTTTTCAAAGATTTATGCTTTCTGATGAGCTTTGGAATCTAATATAGGAACTATATACTTTGAATATAGACTGATGGTATTATCATGATGTCAGAAGCCAGATGTGATGGTGGGGTCCAGAAATAAATGAATGGTATAGTGAATATCTAAACCTACAGTGAAACCAGTAATGACTGACTCATGACATTACATAGAATAAAAAGAGATAAAAACCAACAGAAAAAATTATAAAATTGGTATATGTAAATTGTCCTAATTTCATTTAATATCAAGGCAGTGGTATATAGAAAAAAGATCATGGTGCTTGAAAAAAAAGAAATACTTTACTTACAAATGCAATAATAGACTAACAAGGTGAATATCCTAGTTACTTCTCCAAGTTTTGCCCCAAGGCAAGAATAGAACTGGCTCAAACCACATGTATACAAAGAGGCAACCCATGTACTTCTTTCCTTGGCAATTTTCTGTCTCCATAGTTGTAGAAGCATCATAGAAAATGATGTGTCTCAGATGAAAGCTGTTCTTTTCAGTTATGGCAATAACTTTGTCTATGTCCCACTCTTTTTGTGACAAAAATACCACCTAAGGAAAGATTCAGTAGCTCTGATTCTGCACAGTGTGGGGTGTCTATTATTAACCTCTGTTTGTCTTTTCCTTCCAGCAGTGACAGAAGTGATCTGAATATGCATTTAAAATAAACTCACTTTGCTAAAGCCATGTTAAAATATATCACATGATTAATGTTAATATTAGATGACTACAGAAGCAAGCCTTCTTGTGCCATTGAGCTAAATAAATACTTTGACAATTGTTTTAGAAATTTATATATATATACATATACATATATATGTGTGTGTGTTTATATATATGTGTATATGTATGTGTATGTGTGTGTGTATGTGTGTGTGTGTGTGTGTGTGTGTGTGTGTGTATATATATATATATATATATATATATATATATATATATGTGCTGTCTGGAAATTATCCAGCTATGTAATATGAAAAATAGTCATTTATGGCTGGATTTTTTCCACACAGTCCTTGTATTTTATTCAGTTGTATAATCATGCATAAAAATACAATAAAAGGGGATTAAGCACCCTCTCCTTTTTTGTCAGCACACATCTCATTATACATTTTATTTCTACAGGATCCCATAAAGACAGCTATGCATCAGCAGGAAAATATACTTCCTAACATTCAAAATCAATGATGCAGATAATAGGGAATCAGCATCCTTAGTGTGGGATACATACTGTCCTCAGTCCCTAGCCCAGATGTTGGTAACAACCAATAAACTATATTATACACACATATATAAAAAAGCAGCTTGAAGGAATGGCCTGCTTAGCTAGATTTATTAGCAGAGATCTTTAGTATGCCATATGGCAGCTTGGCTCCTCTCAGCAGTGCAGCCCCTGTGAAGGAATGGATTGAAGTGTAATGACCAACCCCAGCACAAGCATTGATGCCTCCCCAGGGAAACAAGTGCTTGCTGCAGGATTTTTCTCCAGTGTCACCCATGATATGTGTCTAGTGGGCCATTATGCCTCAGTATGTTTTCAATCAGAGCTGAGATCTCCATTACCCCCTACTGTTTAGAGAAATCTTTAGACATCTTTGGGATGGGGCATGTGAGCAAAAGAGGGCAGGGTTAAGATCCATCATGTTATTTAACATAGTTTCTGCCTTTTATTGAGACACTTTGTGCAGGAAAAACAAATAGGGGATTTGCAACGGGTTTAAAGGCTATTATTCAAGTAAATGGAAAAGTGGCATATCATGTCTGTTGTTGGGAATAACAGAGAGCACAAAATAGATTTTTCTTCTTGAAGATTGCTGTGTGAGAACTACTTTTCTTTATTAAAACATCATGCTTTCCACACATAAAGGCTTTTATTCAATAATTTGTATCAACCCTTTTCCTTCTTTTTCAATAATGTGAAAGATAATTTTATCAATATTCTAAAGCTGATAGGAAACAGTCACTGTGATATATGTATATTAGCTGCATCTTTGCAAGTTAGAAATGAAAACACTCTTTCTAGGCAAATGACAGGACAAACTATGTGATATAAACACTATTTTTATTATTCAATTTTTTTGTAAATACTTTATGTCTCTGTTGTGTCTGGGAGCTGGAGCTTTTAAAAAGAAATGCCAAAGACATTTTGTAAATGCAAACTCAGTGAATAGAAGAATATTTAAAATTAAACCATGAGAAGAATATACATTATTTATATGATAGTTCTGATAAAATTAAATATCTGAATCTAAACATGAGACAATATCAAGCCAGCATGATTTGAAGAATATTCTAAGAAATAACCCACCAGTCATCTTTAAAAGTCCCAAGGTCATGAAACTTAGTGAAACACTAAAGAATGGTAAAGGAAACAAAAGAGATGTGGACACTACCATATATTGCTGTGTATAATGGCGCATTTCTACCCAAATTTGTGAGGGAAAAGTAAGGATGCACATTATGCATGGTAGTGTTATTTCCGTATCTATATAAATGTTCTTAATTCTTTTCTTTATGCTTATGAATTATAAGAATAACTCTAGAAATCAATAACAAAATAATACCCTGTAATATAAGTATTTTTAATACAAAAAATTTATACACAAAATTTTTGTACCTTGTATCTGTAATTGTGTTTTATAATTATTTGCTACATAAAATTTCTTATACCATAATATGTTAAAAAAATGCTAAAACCTTTTTTAATACCAAAACCAAGTACCTAAATATAAACAAATAAATATTTGAGTTAAAAAATTAAAATGAAATTTTTTTCCTTGAAAATTTCGACCAAAAAAGTGGGTGTACATTATACATGACAAAATACAGTAAATAAAATATGATAATGAACTGAATCCTTTGGCATCACTAACACAATTAGTAAACTTGAATGATGTCTGTGGAATGTATCAAAATAATGTATTATGTAAATTTTCCTGTTGATGGTTATAGTATGGTTATGTAAGAAAATCCTTTTTATAGAATGTACAAAATAAAATACTCAGAAATGATGAAGCATCTTGTTCAAAATTTACTCTGAAATGATTCTGTAAAACAAAAACCATCTATCATTCTTCAACTATTCTCTTAATTGAAATCATTTCAAAATAAAATGAATTGTACTATCTTTTATGTCATCTTTTTTCTCTAATTTTTCAAATATTTTTTGGGCTCCATCGGAATGGAAGTAATTGTTAATTCAATCAGTAAAAATAAATCTATAAATTACATTTGGGATAACTAACTGATTACTTATGACAATTTCTAGAATATATTAGTAATATAAAATATCAATAATTATGAAATAATTATATGAATAAAATTGCATTTAATATTTTAATTTGTTACTAAATCATCTAATTTTAGATAATATTAAACTGAATAAATGCCATAGAAACAGTCATGAAAGTATTATGTCATTAAAATACAATGCACGCTGTTCAATTAACTTTTGAAAGTGCAATTTTCTCTTTGTAGCAAGGGCAATTTCATCTAAAATACAGCATCTTTGACAGAAAACTTGTAGCACTGAAGGCACTGTCTTGTTTAGCCTTTAAGCATTAACTGATATTTGAGTAGTGATATTTGCAGAAGATCTGCTATGCTATGGTTTCAGGTTGACAAGCCATTAACTCTTCTTCCCTGAAGCAACTTACTAAACAATTCACTTGGAAATTTTACAATTAGATTTTCTACTTAGCTGTTTACTGCTTATTATTTCATTCCTCCTCTGAAAACTTTGAATTCTTTAACTGTCACTAATATATTTGTTTTTTTCCTGCCAATTTTTATTGATAGGCAATTAATTACGGAATAGTAAACTCAACATGGCTATGCATTTCAGTTTGAATTATGTTCATGTTTATCTTTTATAGCAATCTATTTTAATGTGGCAGAATATTTACCTGGGCTTTTGAGCAAATGCATGCTGAGTGAACCTGTGTTAGTTGTTGAATAGTTGGTAAGGATGATTGTGTATAGACTTTCTGAAATAATGAGTGAAAGACAAGCATAACTCCACTTAGGCAGGGAATTGGTAAAAATATTAAAAGTCATCAAGTTCAACATCTTTACTCTTGTGAAACGAAGACCTGAAATTCCTAGAAGCAAGAGGACTGGTCCATGAACCTTCAGTATTTTTCAGTGTTCCCCGGTACCATGGTACCAGATACAGACAAAGGGCCATTACAAATGTCATGTTAAAGTAAACCCTACGAGAGTTTCTATAAAGAGCTTTTATGAGAACTTTTTAAAACCACTGCATTACTTTTGTTTTATAATTTTATCCTAGTGGTCCATGTAAGCCAAGAAACTATGATGGAAAATAAACTTTTAGTCGTAAATTAGTAATTTTAAGCTCACTGGTCCTTCTTTTTCCTTTGAGCTCCAAGCTGTTGAGAACTTGGTATGTTTTTTTTTTGTTGTTGTTTTTTAAGACATGGCTATTGCTTGCTTAAATAATTTATCTCTTTTTTATAGTTCTCTTTATTTCAGAAGTTGCCAGTTTTCGCCTTCCTGTGATGAGCAGAACACTTGTGTTTAATCTTATTTTGTTCAGGTTTTCTGTCCTAATCAGAGTGGACATGTTGTCTTGCTTGGGCATTTAAAAGTAGAGGGGCAAGGTTATTCCCGCAGTGGTGTTTCTGTAAGTCCCCAGCTACTGGCTACCCTAATGCATCTGATCTAGAATTCTAGTTATACAATGGCAAGCTGTGTTAGGGGCCCTGTTAGACCACAAGCAACTGGACAAGTGACTTGCCTCTCACGACAGCAGGAAGGTTTTGCACCCTCAGAGGTCTGTACAGACTCAAACAGGAGTCCAGAGGAGAACGGACAAAGTACTTTCTTCTCTCTTTTCCAAGGGACTTCTTATCCTGCTTGAGCTGAGTTTAATAGGGAGAACTAAGTGAGTTGATAAAAATTTTACAAGCCCTAGAAGGATTATGTGCATTACAAGATCATATTCATCATTTTTCTAGTAAACAGCAAAAAGGAAAACAATGTTTTTTTCCTTGATTTATATTTTGAAGATGGGACTAATTTAACTATTTTATATTTTCCTAGTATGTATCCTAGCAACTACAGGGCAGGGATGTAGGGATAATCTATTGATTTTTCTATAAATCTGGGGTAGAAGGTTAGAAAGAAATTATCTGAAGTTTTAACTTTTTCACTTTTAGTTATGACTAGATCATTTTGGCATTCGAAATATTTACATATTGACCTTAGTTCACACATGTTTTTATTTTAAAATATCGACGTTATTAAAAATAGAAGATACTGAGCCTTATTTTTTAACTAAATTGTTTCATATTTCAGCAGATTCAATGTGTGCAATGCATTTACATTTTTAAAGATGAAGAGAATTTTTTAAAGCTAAAATAAATGCTGTTTTCAGAAGAATATACAAAGAAAAGGACCCTCTCAAGAAACTTGTAGTAGCAATAAAAATTTTAAAACTTTTCAACTCAGTGTTTACTGTAAGATTTGGTGAACTTCCTCTGGAAGCATGGTGTAAATATGAAATATAAGTTTGAAAGTTACTATTAGAGGTGAGAGATTTATTTTCATGTAACTTAAGTATCTAGATTAAAAAATTAACTAATTATGATATCACTGATGATTTGAACTCAACCAAGTTTTAAGAATTTGAAGCAGACTAAAACTTCCAGAACTAAAAATTATCAAAGTGGATCTAAAATATTAAAAATTATGAAAAAGGAAGAATAAAATTATCTAAATATTTCATAAATCTTAAAAATTATGGTTTTTTAAATTCGGTGTCACTGTAACTTTTGTAGCTATGAGACAGCTTTTGATAGTGTGCTTATTTTACATTTAGAAATAAAAATTTAGTAATGTCAATATTTAGCTGGTATAATTTTTTGATTCAAGTGTTACTGTGAAACAGTGATTTTCTTTTTCCCTCAGTTCTTTGTCTCTCCACGGAATGAATTCAGTCAAGAGACAGTTTGTGAAAATACAGAAAAGTTAGTTTATTATGGAAAAGCTGAAAGTTAAAGTACACTCGAGATGGTGGAGAAAAGTCAGTTTATTATAGAAAAGCTGAAAGTTAAAGTACACTCGAGATGGTGGAGCGGGCTGCCCCGAGAGTAGGAAGCAGCCCCCCTTCCACTGTTTGGGAATTTTTGTATCTCTGGGTGTAAGCTCTTACCTTTTATTTTTCTCTGCAAGATCCTTTTGAAAAGGGCCAAAGCTACATAACAATATGAATTTGGGAAGCAAGGCCTATGGTTGAAAAGTGAAGACTTTTTCCCCTTTCATTTTCTGTTGTTGTTGTTGTATTGTGGGTAGTTCCCTGGCTGGGAAACGAATCCCCTTTCAATTTGAGAATATCTGATAATGGGCCAGGGCTCACTCCTAGATTCAGGGCACTTGTTAATGCTCCTCCTTACAGCAAGTCCCCCTTTCCGCATTCCTTTCTTTATCCTTTTAATTTAGAGGCCACTGATAATGGACCAGAACAACCCTCCCCTCCAGCTCACATCTATCTTCCTGCCCACTCTGTCACAAGTATATATTTTCATTTTTTTCCATAATGTTTTCAGCATGCGCCAAATTCTGAATTCCGAAATAATGTTAATAAATACTTTGATGTGTAATAATAATCAAATATTATTTTTGCATGGTTTTTATAATATGGAATGTATTATCATGTAGAAACAATGATTTAAACAATGATGTGAATCATAGTGATTCTTTTATCCCTATGTTAGGCTGTCAAGTGGCATGTCTTCAATTATTTATGCTGCCGTAACAAAATATAATACTATGGACTGGGAGGCTTATGAAAAACAAATTTATTTCTCACAGTTCTGGAGGCTGAGAAGGCCAAGATCAAGGTGCCAGTAGATTCTGTCTGATGGTGTGTGCTTCCTTGTTCACTGACCCATATCTTTTTGCTTAGTCCTTACATGGTGGAAAGGGCAAGAAATCTCTCTGAGGCTCTTTTATAAGGGCACTAACCTCATTCCTGAGGGCCCCACCCTCATGACCTAATCACCTTTCAAAGGTCCCACCTCCTAACACTGTAATATTGGGGATTAGGTTTCAACATGGAGATTTTGGTAGAACAAAAACATTCAGGTCGTAGCATAGTGCCCATACTACTCTAGATCTTATGCATCACTCATAGCAATATTTCTTGAAGTTTCATCTTAGAAATACTGGAGATGCACGTTGACTCACAGTTGGAGCTTTTTTAATTTGCTTGCTTCCATTTCCCATGTAGTTGCCTATATTCCCTAGCACTTTTCCAAGTTTATAGGGATGGTCAGGGGTTCTAACAGAAGAAAGTATTGACTATCATAGCTCCAAAACTGGCAGAGAAGGGAAAGGGGTTTCTCATTCCTAAAAGATAAGAGTAAGGTCTTCTGGAGGTTGGGGCAGAAAATTTAAATTGAATAAATGGAAGACTATCAGAAGATTCTAGTGGTGACATCAGATTACTCTGTAAAAGAAAAATGTCAATAGCCGAGAGGAGCCTTGCCATTCAAGTTATGGTCCCTGGGGCAGCAGCAAGACCCTTGAGGATCTTGTCAGAACAACAGAATCAGAATTTGCATTTTTCTTTGAGAAAATTTTAATTTGAGAAGCACTGATTGTGAAGAGTGCAAGATATTTTATCAGGGAACACATTGTATGCTCACCATGATTTTATTAGCCCAGCATACTCACGTACCTTATAAAAAATTTGGGCATTGTTTTGGGAACTTGACCTAGAGTCTCTAGATTTTCACTGAACCACTGGAGCTCTTACCCTAATTTCTTCTACCTCTTGATTCTTTTCTTCAAGCATCAACTTCAGTTTGCCCCTTAGACTTGGCTTTAATTTCTGTATTAACTCTCAGCTCTCTTCAAGGTTTTGATGTATTCTCTTTCTACATGTTCTTCTTCAAATTACCACTGGAATTTATTTTGCTTTCTTTCCCCAATCCGGTCTTTTAGATTTTTGGAAAGCACTCTAAGCCAATAACTGCCATTTTGTCAGGCTCGCCGTACCCTTCAAAGAGAAATTCAGACCATGTCAGTTGTCCTTTTGAGGTCAGAAAGCAGAACATATATCTTCTCAGGATCAGACTCCTCAGGGTTGAGAAGACAAAGGAGTAACATATATACTGGTGAATAGGAGATGTCTGGGCTGCTATGACAAAGTACCACATATAGGGTGGCTTAAAAACAGCAGAAACTTATTTCTTACACCATGATGCTCAAAGTCTCAAATTGGGATGCAAGCATGCTCAAATTCTAGTGAAAACTCTCTTTCAGGTTGCTGGTACCTACTTTTCAGGGTATCCCTCATATGGTAGAGAGCAGAAAGTGGAAGCAAGCTCTCTCTTGACTTTTATAAGGTCACTAATCCCATTCATGAGGGCTCTACCCTTCAGCACCTTGAGGAAGACATAAGAATGGGGGGTGGGGCACAAACATTCAATTCCTAACAACAGAGAATAGGGTAAATCCATATTACGTTAGAAATGAAAGGGAATCTTGGGACCCAGAGTAATTGGATGACTCAATAAAAATTTCAATGTTAGTGAGAAAGCTGGATTTGATGCTTAAGTAAATAATTCTCTTTCTATCACCATAATAACCACTAGTTTCTGAGGCTGATTTGTGTTGTATATTTAGAATAATAAAAAGTTGAATAATGTAAGAAGTATCCTTATTTTAACTTTTACTATGTATATGACACTATATGGGAAACTGAGACTATAAATATATGTATATGTAAGATTACATATATATATATATATATATATAAATATATATATATATATATATATATAAAATCTTCATAACAACTCATTCATTATTTTCCTTGTTTTTCTAAAGAGAAAACTAAAACTCAGGAAAGTCAGGTCACTTCCCCAATATCACATGCTGAGTTATTGACAAAACCAAAATTTGAATCCCTCACCAACTTTAAATCATCTGGAATCTTTACTATTCTCTCAGGTTTACCTCTGGTTATAGGTAGTTCCTGCTTGGGTCATTAATTAACCTGGAAAGATTGAATAATATGGTCATTGAAGGCATAGATTGTAGAGCGAATCCGGTACAAATTCCAGATTTGCTATGTTCAAGCTCTATGGTCTCTGTCAAGTTACAGGGAATTTTGGGAACTCAGTTTCCTAAATATAAAATGGGACTGATAACCAGAGTACCCATTGCATGAAGCTTATAAAGATTAATTTAAGGCACTTAAGAGAGTATCTGTTAGAAGTAAAGTGACACATAAGCGTTATCTGCATTTGTTATTATCATTAAATATATATCATTATTTTAAACATAATTGGGAAGTAAGATTCAATAAATATTTGTCACTTATTTGATTAACTTTGAGATACAAGATCCTTTCCATTGTAGTTCTCAATTTTAGTTTTGGTAAGCAAGGTTAAGGAATGCAAAAAAACTTAATTTTTACATGCAGGGTATGCTCTTCTGATGTCAAGTGTGTGTATGCTAGCTTTTAATTGATTTAAAAACCAGTAAGGTTACTTTTAAAACAGTATGTTAGTCTAGCTTTGAGTCCTGAAGGAGACATGCCCCATGTAGTGATTAAACACGTGAGAAGACGCATAGAAAGTGAGCATCTAAACTCTTGACTTTTCCAGATGAAAATTTATAACCTGAAATGGTAATTGATGTAGAGGCTGCATGAATTAGGGATCTTAAAAGCATTCATGCAAAAGCTAAAGCTCTGTATAACTGAGGGGAAAATACAGATATTCTAAAATAAACCCCACATGCAAACATTTATTACAAATGTTTATTTTTAATCAATACTACAACCAAAGATAACTTCATTACTTTGAATCATGCTTGCTCAATGAGCTCACTGACATTCTCAGTTATTTATGTTTGTTCAGTACCAGAAGAAATTTCACTTGATATGAGTGATGTCACACAACAAAATGACTTGATTGCATATCTGAAATTATATCCTTCAGTTTCATTAAAAAAAAAAAAAAGCTATGTTTTAAAAATTGTGAGTGCTTAGGAGTACAATAAAGACTGAAGGAAATCATTGTCCTCACTGTGTGGAATCAGCATTTTAAAAGTTAGTATTTTTTATTGTTTAATCTTAGTATTTAAGCTAAACACTCAACACTCAACTCAAAGATTTCAAGGAAGATAGGTTTCAAAGCCAATCTCTTTGCATCCTGTGGTTTAAAGCCAAGGTCACCACTCAGTAATGTAGCAATTTTTTAATGGCCTTGGAGATTTGTAATATTGGGTATATAATTGATAATAGGCATAGATTAATTTTATTCTGTTCTAATTTAATTTAACTTAATGTGTCTTTTATACCTTAATGATTTTTATGTTAAAAATAGAATTGAATCAATAAACTACAGAAAACAACTCAGAGTTACATGTTTTTCTATTTTTAGAAGAAATTTATGCAAGATAGTTGTATGTTCTATTTAAAGATGCTATTAGTAGTAGAGCATTTCAGTACTGAAGTATAATTATTGCTGTCAGCTCTGAGTTTGCCATCTAGTTATGGTGTAATCGTGAAGTCAAATAGAAGGCAAGAGGCTGTGTATAGCATAACCATACATACTTATGGACACAAATAATGCCCCTTTTTTATGAGCTCATAATCTATACCAAATCTTTTACTACAAAATTATATGCATGTATGGTTATGATTTTGGAATAAAATCCTAACTCAAGTCCAGGTATTACTTCCACTGGACCATGTAGAAGGCTTGTTACAGAGTAGATTCACAGGCAGTGCTACTTCTCCTTATTGTATTATGCACAGATTTGAACTTAAAACTCAAGCAGAGTGGTTGCCATCTTGAAATTTGCATAAACTAACACATACCAAAGATTTTCAGTAATTCCCCTTACCCAAGGCAGAAATCCAAACCCATTAGCCTGACCCTGAGTAACTCCACACTTCAACAAAAGAATGTACCTATTGGACCCTGCCTTTGATATCACTTTGGTATTGTTTGTCTTAATGAAGATTGCTTTTCCTCAACCCTCTTACTTCTTAGTTTCTTTGGTAAGCCTTATCTCAAGGGATAGTTTTCCAGGACTATCTAAATACTGAAATTCACAGAATTGTCTTCTTTCTCTGCCTTTCAAGCACTTATTGACTCCACAGCTCATTAGGTACTTAATCACACAAAGCTCTCTGATAATTGAGTAAAATCAATGACAGTTGGGAATAGAGATCTTTTTTGCACAGATCCAGGCACCTACAACACTCCCCATTCACATTTATTGGGGAAAAAAAAAAGCCTGCCTTTGTTGTTCTTCAGGATTGTTGTTTCGTCATTTTATGCCTCTGTTGTGATCAGAATTATATGCAGCTGTAACAAAGCTAAAAAATAGTTCCTTAAACAAGATAGATTTTTAGTTAGTCATTAAAAAATATCTCTTGCAAAATTTGGGTTGAGGCAACCCAATTCGGGCTGGTATGTAGTCCTATTGGATCTAGTGCATTGATGGCATTCTCTCTGCCATTTCTACAGTGTGGTCTTACATCTCACAGTCTAGCCACTGAATTCACATTCTGTCCCAGTAGGTTAGAGAAGACAGGGAGACAGGGAAAAGGGTAGCTCTAAGTCCCCACCCTCCCCGTGCCCCCGCCCCAAGAGCAGGAGAAGATTATGGGTATTTTAGCTCAAGCAGAGATAGCAAATTCTCCCATCTTCTGTCTTTTTGTTCTATTTAAGCCCACAGTGGATTGGATGATGCCCAACTGCATTGGGGAGGATGGTTTTCTTTAGTCTATTGACTCAAATTCTTATCTCTTCCAGAGACATCCTCACAGACAGATCCAGAAATAATTTTACTAGCTATCTAAGCATCCCATAACCCAGACCAGTTGACATATACAATTAACCATTACAATCACTACTTATATTGTATTGGTTAGAACAGTCATGCCTCACCTAGCTGCAAGTGAGACTGGGAAATCCTAGGCATTCATACTAAAAACTGAGTGAGTTCTATTCCTGAAGAAAGTAAGGGAAAATGCATATTGAGAGATTGTTAGCAGTCTCAGTCACACATCTTTTCAATCTATCCGGACAGTAAGTTGTTGGATGGAAATTAATCTTGGAGGCCATAATATTTTATGAATAGAAAACAAACATTTCCAGAATTCTTTAGAGAATATAAAAGAATCTCAGTTTACCACACCTGGAGTATTGCATTGATACAATAATTTTCAAATATATGAGTATGTTAGGGAGCCAATATTCACACATCTGAGATGAGAGAGAGAAATAATGATGAGGGGAAGAGTCAGAACATGTTTTATTTTGAGAGTGGCGAGATAAACATGTTAGCTTCTCAATCTAATAGCATGTGAAAGGATGACATTTCCTTCATGAAATAAGCAAGGAACAGAGCTAGGGTCAGAAAATAGATTTTTGTCAGGTCATTCTGAATTAACAGAGGGAGATTGGCAATGCTTTCCAAATTCACAAGAAACTGGTATATAAACTGGAATTCCAGTTGAATTTATAATGTGCAATTTGTAGGGCATTTTCAGTGTTTATAATATTTTTGTTCATTGTCTTGCACTGATAAATATGATGCATGGAAATTACCTTTAGTAACTAAAATATTCTTGAGAAATGGGAAGTCAAAGCAAAATAAAATTGAATATTATTCAGGAATATGTTCTCTAAATCCTGGTGATGTTCTAATAAGCATCCCTGTCCCCTCAAATGTGAACATCTTTCCAGCACATTCTCTAACATAGGTGTCCCAATTAGGCAATTTCAGAATGCAAGGAAGAGCAACTCAATCACTTTACTTTAATTAACAAGGGTGAGTGTAAGGCTGGAGGCAAGGGGTATTGGTGAGGCAGAGCTGTTGTGCAAAGTTAACTCACGGGCACCGCTAAGATGAGCTTCCCTGCTTGTATTACTCGTGTCTTTGTAATTAGAATCACAAGCTGTCTTAGATAAAAGCATAACTGCTTGGGCAATGGTAGTGAAATGTTAATCAATCTGTATAGACTTTTGCCTGGGAATGTGGCCAAAGGCCCCCCACTGACAAAGCATGAGAGGGTCAAAGCCCCCTGTGTCCAATTGATGTGCACAAGGATGGGGATGGAGTGGCTGAGCAGATAAGAAAAAACAGAGGTAAAGTATCAAAGGATTTTGGAACTTGACTGCTTGGAAGCCACACCCCAACATAGATGCCAGAGTGGATAATATGGGCATGGCAGACTTCACAGAGTGGGATGCAGATAACATCCACAGGCAGCATTTTGAAGTGAAATACTTATATACATGGATTTGCAGATGTATAGTCTGCTTCCTTCAAGGCAGTCTTATTATATAAATATTTGGTAAATTAAAGTGTTTGATGTCTGGGATGGGGCATCTGGAAGGGAAGAAGCAATTCTTAACAGCTTTTGTGACATGGAACTAAAATCTACCCTTGAATATTGCAGCCATCACCAGGAGTTGCTTTGGGAAGCGCTGTCACAGCATCTGCCCAGAGGGTTGGTGGTCAAGTGTCAGGAGGACAATTCAGGGAGACTTTTCTACTTGCTAGGAGACAACAGTGGGTTCTAGTATGAAAAGATGCACACCCTTCCTCAGGTTATTTTATCGAGGAGTTCAGTGATTTATCCTAAGATTTCAGTTCTTTTAAACGCCATTGTATATTGAGAAGTATCATTTTTGGCAAAATTCTTTTTTTCTGTTACTGTGTTAGTTTGTTTGGTCTGGTAACAGAATACCACAAACTAGGTGGTTTAAAACTAACAGACATTTATTTCTCACAGTTGTGGAGGCCGGCAAGTCTAGGATCAAGTTGCTGGCCAAATTGGCGTGTGGTGAGAAACCACTGCCTTAGTCATACGTGGCCTTCATTTTGCTGAAACGTCACATGGTGGAAGAAGGCAAAGAAACAATCCGTGGTCTCTTTATAAGGGCACTAATTCCATTCATGAGCGCTCCACACTCATTACGTAATCACCTCCTGAAAGCCCTACCCACCAATACCATCATATCGGGAATTAGTTTTCAACATATGAATTTGGGGTGGGTGGGTACAAATATTCAGCCTCTAGCAGCAGAAAAGGGGTGTTACTATGACCAAGCAACATTGTCTTTAAAGGCTAAGCAGTAACTTTCTTCTACCGCCCAGGGTACGGGTGTATATTCCTGTCTCTGTCACTACAGTTACTCCAAGGCAGATCATCGTTCAGCACTAGCTCAGTAAAGGGGGATCATGCCAGGCTGACAGACTTTCAGCCTTCTTCGACGCAGCCTTACACTTCACCAGGCCACAAGTCTTTCCCCCATGGTCTTTTAGTCACTGCTACCTGTGTCTCGGAAATCCGACCGCTGTTTTTTTCTAGGTTCTGTGTTGGGGTTTGGAAATTTTATTCCTCAGGGGAGGGATCGTTCTGTGTTGCTATTAGGCCTTGGTCAGGACTCACCTTGACATCTTCTCCAGTTTTGAGTCAGGAAGTAAGAATTGATCTTTTCAGGGTTCAAATTATCCTACCTTTTTCTTTATTTCACAGCTTTATTAAAATATATTTTATATACTGTACATTTCACTCACTAAAAGTAGACAATTCAGTGTTCTTTAGTATATTCAGAGTTGTGCAGATGTCTTTATAGTTTTAAAACACTGCCATAATCAAGAAACCTGTATGTATTAGCAGGCACTTCCCATGCCCTCAGCCCCCAATACACTGGCAACGACTAATCTACTTTCTATCTCCATGGATTTGCCTATGCTAGATGGTTCATAAAAATGAAATCATACAATATGTGGTCCTTTGTGATTGACTTCTTTCACTCATTCCAGATCCATCTGTGTTGTAGCATTTATTAGTACTTCAGTATTTTCTATTTTGTCAAATAATATTTTGTTACATGAACATATTATATTTTCTTCATCAGTTGATGCTTATTTAGGTTGTTCGTACTTTTTGACTATAATGAATAACACTTAATGTACAAGTTTTTGTGTGGATGCGTGCTCTTACTTCTCTTGGGTGTATATTTAAAGGTGGGATTTCTGGATCAAATCTTTTAACATTTTCAAGAAGTGGCAAATTGCTTCCTGAAGTAGCTGTATGATTTTACATTCTCACCAGCAGCACATGAGGTTCTAATTTATTTACACCCTTACCAGCATTTATTATTTTTATTCCACTTTAGTGGGTGTGAAGGGGTGTTTTGTTGTTTGATTTCCATTTTCCTAATGACTTGCAACTAATTATGTTGAGCATGTTTTGAGGGGAATTTATTGGCCTGTTGTACTTGCATATATTTTTTGGAGAAAGGTCTGTTCAGATCCTTTGTCCATTTTTTATTTGGTTATGTAGCTTTATATTATTGAGTTGTAAGAGTTTTTTATATATTCTGAATGTAAGTCCTTTATTACATATGTGATTTTTAAATATTTTCCCTCATTCTCTTTCTTGATGGTGCCCCCTGAGGCTCAAAAGCTTTCACTTTTGAAGAAGTTTATCTCTTTTTGAGGGGGCCCTTTTGGTGTCATATGTAAGAAACCATTACCTAATCCAAGATCAAAAAGATTAATTGGATGTTTTCTTCTAACAGTTTTGTAGCTTCATTCATATATTTAGATCTGTGATCCACTTGAAGTTAATATTTGTGAATGGTATAAAGTCAGTTCTGAAGTCAGAATTTTTTTATTGACTTATACATTTATCCTTAAGCCAATACCACACTGTTTTGATAACTGTAATTGTGTACAACCTTTGGACTCAGAAAGAATGAGTCTTCCAAGTTTGTTCTTTTTCAAAATTGTTTGTCTATTTTGGGCTTCTTTTATTTGCATGTGAATTTTAGGATCAGCTTGTCAATTTCTGCAAGAAAGCCAACTGAGATTTTAATAGACATTTCCCTAAATCTATAAACCAATTTGGGTGTTGTTGCTATTTTAACATTATTAAATCTTCTGATGCATAGGCATGGATAGCTTTCCATTTATGTAGATTTCTAATTATTTTCAACACTGTCTTATGGTTGTGTGTTTAAGGCTTTTGTGTATGTCTCGCCCTCCTATTGTTAAATTCATTTCTAAGTACCCTTTTCTTTTCGATGCTTTTATATGTGGGATTGCTTTTTTTAACTTTCTTTTGGATTGTGCCTGGCTAAGATGTAGAAATATCATCTCTCTTCCAACCCTGATGAACCCAATTTTAGCTTTCATATTTTAGTGGATACTTTGTATACATATAAGTTCATATCATATACAAGGTGGTCCAAAAGTAGGTATATAGTATAGTTTGTTGTGTGTGTGTGTGTGTGTGTGTGTGTGTGTGTGTGTGTTTGTGTGTATACCCATATAATTGGTTGTGATGAATTTCATTGATTCAACTGTAGTTTTGGGCCACTCTATATAATTAAAAGTAGATTTACTTCTTTTCCATCAGGGTATCTTTTATCTCTTTTTCTTATATAATTAGTTAGCTGCCCTAGCTGTGATGTCCAGTACAATGTAGAACAGAGATGAAGAGAGCTAACATCCTTCTCTTGTTTTTGATCTTAAGGGGAAAGTTTTCAGTCTTTTACCATTAGTTATGTTAGATACAGGGTTTTATATAGATCCTTTTTGTCAGGTTGAGGAGCTCTCTTTTGTTATAGCAACTCTACATACCAGTTCCTCTCTAGAGATTACCATTCTATTGTTTACTTGCTTGCTTTTTTATTTGTTTAGTATTTGGCTGCCTTAATACTTGGCTGGAACTGGTAACTCTCCTAGGTTATCATCACACCCAGTATGGATCTTCTGCAGAGCGAGGAAAGAAGCTGCTGTTATTCAGCAGCTGCCAAATCTACCCGGAATTCTTCCTCCACATTAGGAAGCTGGGGGGAGATGGAAACTGCAACTGGAATTGCTTGAGAAAAAGGAACTGCACTTTTCACCAACTGTCCCCATTTGCCTTCCCTACTTAGTGGGAGTTGTGAGTGGGAGAGTAGGTATTGCTACCAGTAGCTACCGACACAAAATAAGCCTCCCACAGCACTAATCTGTGATAAAGAATGAAATCTGCTGATGATCACTGGCTGCAGAACTGACCTGAAGTAGCTCTTTCTTGGCAGAAAGCAGTGGTGAGGCAGGATAGAACAGATGGGAATCGCTTTGCAGTTGGAGTATTTTTTTTCTCAAGACTTACCTGTGGGAGAGTTACACAATCCTAACTGCAATACCACTGCCTCACAGTATTCTTACCAAATTTCCTCAGGTTTTGATGGAAAAAAAAAAAAAAAAGCTTCTCAGTTTATATAAATGCTTTAAACAATCTCCAGGGAATTTGAATGATTGTCATTGATAATTTTGACCAGCTAAATAGATGTCTGCTCTAAGAATATTCCCCTGAGTCTCTCACTGTGTCATTCTGAAATGTTCTAACATTTTGTAAAAGAAAAAAAAATTATTCGTGACACTTAACTCTAAGGCTGACTTTATTCAGAGGAGTTATTGTGACAGGTTGCTGGGAAAATTGTAATGAGGTATTACAATGGGCGAGAGAGTCTGGGCTCAACTCAGAACCAAAGGTTAAGTGGGGATTTACATCCAAACAACAGGGTGGGGGTCAGTGGATAGAAAAATTACCAAAAGGAATCAACATGGATGTTGATCTAGATAATGTGACCTAACAAGAGTCTTGCTGAGGTCAGTACTGGAAGAGCAGGATCATCTGGGAAATGATAAAGGATAAAGAACCTGATTCGATATTGGTTCCCGGATAGTGCCTAAGGAGGATTCTGGCTAACTCCATACAGTGGTATTCTTGCTATAAATTGACAATGCAATAGGGAAGCCCAAAAGTAGGGGCCTAGTAGAGAAAAGAGCTCAGAAAAAGCTGAGTTTGGTCAAGGAGATAATTTTTTGCTTTCTTCAGTTACCTCTTTAGAATTTTCAATTCCTGTCAGTATTTAGAAGGGCAAGTTTTGGTAGTACAGGAAGAAAAAAGGCATTTTTCCAGGTTAATACATATTCTATTGCTCCAGGTTTGTGACTAAGGGAGGTGAGGATGTTTTTTGCTTTTAATGATAATTTTCCCAAGGTGTCTTAGTGTGTGTGCGTGTGTGTGCGTGTGTACCCACATCATTGGTTGTGATGAATTTCAGTGATTCAACTGTCTGCCTACTTTTGGGCCACCCTGTATAATTAAAAATAGATTTACTTCTTTCTTTTCCATAAGGATATCTTTTTTCTCTTTTTCTTACATAATTAGTTAGCTGCCCTAGCTGTGGCATCCAGTACAATGTAGAATATTTGTGTTGTCCAATACGGTATCCACTAGCTCAACAACAGCAGTGGAGTGTGTCCGAATTGAGATGTGCTATTAGCACACACTAGGTTTCAAAAAAGAGGATCATATTTTGATTTTCCTCAGAAGGAACTCTGAGCTTAGCAGGCATATAAAGATATAAAGTCTAATAGCCTCTTTTTCTGTACAGACATCTTCATTTTCATGAATTTCATGTTATGTTTTACTATAGTAAGAGGTCAGATTTGGAATACTGAAAATTGTATAGAGCCCCAGCAAATAGTCCATTTGGCTGTGACAATAACAATTATAATCTGTATTATTTTTCTATTTACAAATATTTCCTTAAGTTACCATATCTCATTGGTTCCCCAAGTTTCCTTTTATATTATTACTTTGATATTATTATAAATGTTTTCAGTATATTTTGAGATAGATAATTTCTAAGAATAATTAGTTAGGACAAATATAGTAAAATAACATTTTTTGTGTGTCTTGTTACAATTAAACTTGAATCAACTCATGCATTTGTACAAGTATGATAATTTCAAAGAATTGTACTACCACAAAGAATTCAGAAAGCCTTTAGTAACCTTTAATCTACTAGAGAAAATAAGATAAATACACAAATAATCATAATCTAATTTTACATTATGTTGATTTAAGGAAAGGATTACTTTCAATTAGCAAAAATCAACAAAGCATAACAAGGTCAATGATTATGAAAAAAAATAATTGGTATCTTTATTGTGGCTTGTCTGGCTTTTTTGTTCTTGGCTATTGTGGTTATTGCAAGTAACATAAAGCATCTCCTTTTCCTATACTACCCACGGAAGGAGGACTCATTTAAGAGTATAGTCATGGAGGGGGCGTACATTTTAGTTTAAAAAATTTTCATTGAAACATTGTTCATGACATGTTGCCAATACTTTAATATTGCTCAATAGGGAATTGATTAAATGATATAACATTCATATAAAAAATACTATGAATCAATTATAGTTATCTTTAGAATTATATTTATGACCTAGAAAACATGATATATTGTTAAACAATAAAGATAGCTTAAACAGATTTCATCATCTCAGAAAATATATCTGAATAATTTTTAAACACATAATCACAATATTCCTTCATCTCTTTGTATGTATGTGTGTGTCTTCTATGTAAATATCTTACATAACTATATGTGTGTATATTTTAGATAGCTGCATTTCTACAAGTAAGATTTCTTTTTAAATGCAGCAAAATGTTAACAGGTTGAAAGAATTTTTGGTGATATTTATTCTCTTCTATGTTAAATGGAAATATTTTGTTTATAATCTGAAAAAATAAGATGCATTTTTATAGAGGATCTTGTATTTTAAGTGAATCTTGATAAAATTCTCATAGATTCTCATTGCTATTTTTATAAATGAAGAAAATAAAAACTGAAAATTATAAACACACCATATTTTAAAACCACCCTTTGAAATAAGCTGTGATTCTGAGCTTCCATCAGCTTATTTGCTGAATGGTAGAGCATTTGCTCCAACTCCTGCACTTCCGGTCTTTATTTCCTGAAATAGCCCCTGCACTACAGGGAACCAGGTAACATGCTCCTATGCTCTGTCAGCTTGTCCTGCAATAGATCATCAGAGGCAACAGCATTTGTTTGGGCCTATTTAAGTGGGTCTCCTGGGAAAATCTGTAAGAAGAGAGAATACTGTCAAACTAACTTTTGTAACTGTATCTTTCCTGTACTCCTGTATCTTTTGGTCTTTCAATGGTACCATTCTATGTTGTACTTTTTGTTTTTAAATATTGTGAGACACAACAGCTGAATTAGTGAAGACCTCAGATAGTAACTCCTGTAAGATTAGCTAGAACAAAAAGCAGCTCTTTGCTAAGTATTTAATGATAGGATAGATTTCTTTGCTCAGGCATATTGCCCTGTCCATTAAATGAAAATGGAAGGAGTTGAATTTGAGAAGATAAAAGAAAACAAAACTATCTGAGAGATTGGATGAAAATAAAAAGTGATTGTAACAAGGGGAAATTAAATAACACCCTGCAAAACCTACAAATACCCCTAATCAACAGACCAAACAAGAGTTTTTTAACCCATGGGGTCCTGAGTAATGCAGTGAAAAGATGAATTTTGAAGTTTGACTTGATTTAGAAGACTTGATTTGTCACCTATTAGCAACATGAACTTAGGAGAGTGACTTTGTCACTCAGAAATACCCACTTGGTGGAGACTTTAGTGTGGTACCAAACAACACACTGCTTGCTCATTGATAATTAGTTCCCACCCTGCTTGACCTGTGCTCTACCCAACGCTATAATCACCGTGACGTGGCGGTTTGAACATGGAGTCTGAGGTTTAAATTTGTTGCAGTTAAAGACAAGTTCACGTGTGAACACTGGGTCAGGAATTAATTAAAGCAAAACCACTCTCTAACTCCCTCTGTTTTTGAAATATACAGAATCTGGCAAACACAACTCCAGACCCTGAACTTGAATGTCTCCTACGAAATGTACAGCAATCGGAACATTTCACCTCAGTGTCACCTGTGTGCTTGAGTGTGATATTGTTATGTTACAGAATTATGTGCTCATGATTTTGTAATAAAAGAATTGGTACAGATTACCAACTCATAAAAAAGGGACATCATTGTGCCAGACCCTGTATTGTTGCCGGGTTGAGGCTAAGCAAAACATGAAACAGGCAGAAGCAAGTCTCCTCTGTACTTTCTCTTTTTCTTCTTTCCTTGCTCCCCTCCCTAAACTCTACTTATTCACTCTCAAACCTCCTTCTTTATTGCTGTTTCTCTATTAAAAGCTTATGCACAGGCAGAGCCTTAACTACATATTTTGATATTACCCCATCCTGGCAACATTTGCATTTTAACAGAAGGGTTAATAGGAAAGGAACTAACATGAATTGTTCAGGGTTATCATGTGCCAGGTAGGTTCCTAATATGTGCCGTATTATCTAGTCCTCCACGTTATTCTGAGTTAGATACAATGACCTCAGTTTTATAGATAAGAGAACAAAAAGGAAATAAAAATAGTAAGAAAATGTGTTTTGGATGTGAGGAATTGTGGGTGGCAGGGAGAGGAATGGGGATTTCGTCTGAGTCAAACAAGCGTAATACTTCGCTTGCATTCTGGAATTAAGTCTTTGACAATTTTGATCACAATCATGGAGTTGGAGTCTTTCTTGATTCTAAGTGGGTCTTTCAGCATCATTCTCAAGAAATTGTTGCTGTTGAAAATTTCTTACCTGGTCAGTGTCTTGATTTCTTGAAGAGATGGAATAAGGCAGGTAACACACTCTACTGATCACGACATTTGATTTGCAATTGGGCTCCCCGCCCACCCACCCCCAATGCTGGTGGCTTTGGCTGGGAAATCTCAGAAAAATTAGAGAACTCCCTCTTCAAAACTTCTCATCTAAGATCCTTCCTTCCTTCTAGTTCAATGCTTCTCAAAGGTGGGTATTGGAACTCATAAAAGTAGGAATTTACTTACCAAATTACTTGAGTCATTTGTATGGGTTAATCCCATTCCTCTGTCTCCAACCAGTATTGGTTCTTAAATAGTCATTATTTCTTTTTTTTTTTTAATTCATTTTTATTGTTAGACTTATTGGGGTGACATCTGTTAGAAAGGATTACATAGGTTTCAGGCATACAATTCTACAGTGCATTGTCAACTTGTTGTGTAATAAGTTCACCACCTAATGTGACTTCTCTTTCCATCACCTTATATTTAGCTTCCCCCCACCCCCTCCCCTTTCTCCCCTCCCTAACCCAATTATATGACATTTCAATTTTCCTCTACCTTTTAAAGTACTCAAAGTAAAAATTTAGGGGGAAGGTAGGACGTGTGATCTTTTCATAGACTTCTTGGTAAAGACAATTAAAGTGTAACAGTTGACAAGTTCAGGAAGTTGAGAGACTCTTGAATCAGATGTTTGCAAATGTATCTATAAACATTCATCTGAACCTTTCCAAATAAGTTATTGCTGTGTTACTGTGAAGTTACAATTTACATTGTGATGAAATTCTTCAGTTTTTTTCCTGCATAGGTAGGCATAAGGGGTAGTTTAACAACTGCATTTGGTTAAATATCCATTTATAAAATAGTGATAATCTAACAGCAATTCAGTCACCATGTAATTCTAACTAAGGCAAAGAAAGTAGACTTCCAACCTGAGAATGTTTTATCACTATTTTAATCAGAAATGATTTATATAAAACAATGTGTATTTAAGGAAAAAGTTGATATACCCAAAGTGATGCCTAACAACATTAAGACTTACTGTTTCTGAATTTTCTTAGAACTTATATAATTGTATAGGATACCAAAATTTACAACCTGATGAAGTACTAATAACATAGACTACTCAATGACTATCTTATTGAAGAAGAAAAGCCTAGGTTAAATTTACTCACTCAATAATAACCAATTTTTATTGTACCTGAAGGATTCTGGTGATAGAAACAATATTTTAAGTGACTGAAAACAATTAGCAATAAACTAATTAAGTCCTTTGCAAAGTATCATTATTGAGCACTTCAGATCTGAGTGTTTAGAAGGAAGTGGCTTATTGACTTTGTCTTTTAATGAGAAGAGAACACTCCAGACATTATTTTATTGAAAAGATGTTCATGAACAAATAGAGGATTAAAAGACAAATCTAAGATGTTCAAAGTATTCTACCATTTTACCACATATTTTTCCTCCCTTCCCTCCGTCCGTCCATCTGTCCTTCCTTCCATTTTCAAATATTATCTTGTATTTTATTATCAAAGAAATATTTTCTACCCTTCAGTTGCACCTAAAATGAAAATATATTCAGTGTTACGTGACCTATAAAACTTGTGTGTTTTCTTTCTCATTTTGGTGGCTGAATTATTTTGGAGGCTGATGTGTTGAATGTTTATACGTGTACTGAACAAAAGGTTCATATTTACATTTGTTTTTCATTATGCTTTTACAATAGTATGTGGTTTGATAATTATACAATTATATAGTCAATGGTATTAGTTTTTTAAATCCTAGTTTGAAGACTTAAGTTACCTCTAAATGATTTTTCTTCTAACCTTGTGATTCTTTTCTGCTGTTTCAGAGCTATCAAGCCTTTGAACCAGAAAACATATAGTTTATTTAGACATTATATTCACCCATATGATTCTATTATGACACCAAATTGCGTAATATGTATTTCTAAGCCTCAGTTTCTTCATTGCTGTAACAGAAATGATGTTATTGAGGAGACTAAAGTAGATTGTGCATAAAAGCATTTATTATGATGTCTATACAAGGGAAAGACAAGTAAATGTTAGCTCAAATTGTTAACTTTTATCCCAATACATGCAAAATATTATACTAGATGTTTTGTTTCATAATTACTTAAATGTTTATAAAAATAACTCAGTGATTCAAGGATATGACTTCATTTAAATAATCCCAGCATCAGATGTGACTATAAATATGTGAGTGATGTTTTAAAATATGTACATTCATTTGAATGTTATCCATCTTGGAAAGTAGACATGTTTTCTAACAATTTACCCATGCTCGAATCTTTGTAGATTTCACTTACGGAAAATTTTTCAGAAGCAAATTCTGAGCTATATTTTTAAAAAATCAATGTCATTATTTTTATCTGAATAAAAATCAAGGCCATCCTTGTGGTGAGGAAGGCAACTGAGATATCCCATCTTACTTTTAAAAACTTTGTAAATTATAGAGAGCTATACAAAAGTCAAATGCTACAGAGTAGAGTTAAAGGATGACTATCCTCATTAAGAATATTAAAAGCTATGCCTCTGGTTCTTAAAAATATAAAAACCTCCAAGTCTTTTGAAGTAGCACCCCCTATTAGATACACACACACACACACACACACACACACACACACACATACACACATACATACACATACATACACATACATACAAGGAAAGGCTGATAAATTTTGCCTCTACTATAATTTTTTTTTTTTGTTACATTAGACATCTGGATACAATCAGTTCTGTGTAGTCACATGGTATCTCCCTTCTATCACTCCTGACCTTGCACACGCAGATGCTTACATTTTTCATCCAGTGCACATTGAAATGGAAGAATGTTCAGATGTTCAGTTTAAACAGTGTGTTATTATTGAATTCTTAAGAGCAAAACAAGTTCCTCCAAACTTTTTTGAAATTTTTGCAAAACAAGGTGAGAATTTCTTAGAGAAAATCATTACAGGTGATTACACTTGGTTCCATCATTACAACCCCAAGAATTCAAAAGGGAGTCAGTCCATGGAATACTACCATAAGGGATCACCTTCCAGCTGAAACCTGAATTTATGGTGGTATTCCATGGATGCCTTTTATTCTCAGGGCCATAATGATGGACCCAAGTGTTATCACCTGTAATGATCTTTAAGAAGTCCTCATTGTCCTTTTCAAAAATTTCAAAAAAATCAGAGGAAATTTAACTGTTAATAATTCTGTAATAGCACACTCTTCCATGTCGATGTGCACTGCGTGAAAAATGTAAGCATCTGTGTGTGCAAGGTCAAGAATGATGGAGGGGAGATACCAGGTGGCTACACAGAACCTATTATATCCAGATATGACTAATGTAACAACAAATATTACAGTGGAGGCAAAATTTATCAGCCTGTCCTCATGCAGTCTCCAAGGTGCCAACCAAGAGGTAGATGACACCAATTTGAGTATGTAAAATTTAGTTGCTAAAATAATATTCATATCATTGACTTTTTTACTACTCTGCTTTGATCCAGTTCCTCCCATATCTAAAATTATCTCCTACCAAGTAGTTTTATCCACAAACATCTCAGACTGCTAAACTGTGTGCCCTTCAGTTTGTGTCCAAATCCTTTAAGGTCGGATCTGAAGTTTTGCGGGAGTAAACCAATCATGACCTGGGCTGGAGTGTAGCAAACGGGAAAACTTGCTATTACTAGTTTTAGAGTTAATTAAATAATCTGAGGTTGAAATGAAAATTTTAAAAAATATGTTTAAGTTTATAATCTGTGGAGTGTGGTGGTGCAAATGAGTATAAGCAAAGTAGATCTAAACATTAAGGTCTGGAATGAAAGTTTAGGGAAACGACATTCAGAATTAGCATAAAGAATAGAATTTCTAGTTCTGAGGTATGTTTGAATTGGTAATAAAATCTGATTTGGTAGTTTCAACATATTGTGGTTTAAATTGACCATTGTCAGATCATTTGGTTAATTGAGAGTGAATGGTTTGATCATATACCATTTCATGATTTGGAGAGATTGATTGACACTTTACAAATATTGGCTATCCAGTGAGTCCTCTTCAACTCTTTCTCAGAGGTCATTTCAAATATTTTTGGTTTTTTAATTTTTTATAGGTTCAATTCTGTTTTCTCTCTGTCACTTTGTATTAATGACATTATCTGGCTATCCACTGGATGTGATACTTCCTAATAAAAGCTGACATATCTCTTTTTTTTTTTAAGTGTAGTGATAGACATCCTAATCAGTGCCTGCTGTTTTATCACAGCTGGGAAATCAGGGATTGTGGATTAGCAGCTCTGCTAATGTGCAAATAGGGAAAGAGCTAAAGCATTGCATGCCATGTTTTTTTGTATCAGTACATGTCCTTAGATACTCATACAAACCTCAAAAATGTATATAGTCAGTTGTCTGTTCATTATCAAGATTTAAAAAGAAATAGCAAATACTATTTTAAAAATGGATGGCTATATCACTTTTCCAGAAATAAATAATCAATATTCTTTAAGGATTTCCACCAAATAATTAATGGCTTTATTAGAGATATTCTTAGAGCAGGCATGTACTTTGCAACATAGCTAAATCCATTAGGCAAAGGGAGAGGCTGGAACAGAGCCACAATAGCAAAGATTGCATTTTGGATATAATGGAATACAGATCAGTTGCTACCAAAATACTCAGCTTTAAGGTTTGTCAGTGGCTAAGTTAACAGTGGGTAAAAATTATCAAGCTTCTTCAATGGAATTACATGAAATGTTCCTCAGCAATCTACTCTATAATGTACAAGCGTTCAGTAATTTCTTTCTATAGTTTGCAAAAATGGAAGAATGTCTTGAAAACGCATGCATACTACTTGTCATTGTTTGTTTTGATTCTTTTAACAGAATTCTAATTCTAGTATTTTAAGAAACACTTCATTATGTTTTCATTTGTTCTGCAAATATACCTTCAAATCAAACCATTTTTCTTTTAGAAAGGAATGGGTTTGGAATTGAGGATAATAAAATAACAGATACACTAAATCCTTCTTTATTGAATATACTTCTATAATCTTCACATTCTGATAGAACTGAAGAGGTCTAATTTAGATTCGATGTAGACATTTTCAAAGTCTATCCTTTTTAAGCGTTGATTTTTAGATACTTGGTGAACATTTCAACTTGATTTCTAAGAGGATAGTTTTACATATCTTTTCATAAATATAATGGTTACCTTAAAAAAGATCTCTTATTCCAATCTGATGAAAAGGGGGGAGAAATGAGACACCCATAAGATACATATATCAGGGCAGAAGAGTTTGGTTACCAAAGTCTGGGAAGGAACATCACTGCCCCCATCAAAGTAAATGTCATTGACTCAGTTGCTGCTGTACATCCCGATCCAGTTGTGTCTAAAGTACTACCACCGTCTGTGTGATGGATTTGCTTTACATCACTGAGGTTCATCTCATCTGGCATCCCTGCAGAGGCAAAAAAGAAAACACAAGATCACATGCACGACACCTTACCATGATAGTTTAGGACAACTCTTAAACTCAAGTGTGGATGCCACTGTTTTTTCATAATCATTCTCGATGTGTTCACCTAACTCTAAATGATAGGTATGAAACAGATACTTCCGCTCTTCTTAAATCAGAGTGCAGGCCCTTCAGAGGGGGTTCTCATAAATATTATAAGAGAAAAGTGAAATGCTTTCCCCCCCCCCAGCTTCTTAAAACATATGCAATATTTCCCTAATGTCATTGATTGGTAAAAATGTAGAGAAATCTAATTAAAATGTCCTGAGATATGACATCATTGCTTGTTCCAGAAATGTAACAACTGTAGTAATGGCATAAAAACTTTCTTTTCTCAGGAAAATAAAACAATATAAGGAGAAATACCTATTTTGTCATGTATAATGTGTACTTTTAGCCAAAATTTGTGAGGGAAAAATAAAAATGTGCAGTATATATGAGTAGTACTTATTTCATATTTATAAAAATGTTTTAATTCTTTTATGCTTATGAGTTAAAAGTGTAATCTAGAAATCAATAATGATAGCCATATGCAAAATAATACTTTGGAATACAATCAGTTTTTTATATATAAAAAATTTTATACATAATATTTCTTGTAACTTGTATCTGTTCTTGTGTTGTATAATTATTTGTTACATAAAATTTCTTGTACCATGATATGTTAAAAAATAAGTGCTAAAATTCCTTTATAATACAAAAAGTTACCTAAATATAAACAAATACAAATTTGAATTAAAAAGTTAAAACAAAAGACATTTTTCCCTGAAAGTTTGGTCCAAAAATGTGAGTGCACATTATACACAGGAGAGCATTATACAAGGCAAAATATGGTCATTAAGTATGGCATTCTTTAAAAGTAGAATTTATACAGATCACATTTCATTTTAAAGTAAACTATGCATAGGATCCTTATTGGAAATATATCAAAGAGTAATAACTAATATTAAATTATGTATTTTATATATACACACAGCTGTGGGGATGGAGGTGAACCAGCTGTTAATTGAACAAGAATTTGTTAAAAGAGTGGCCTGGGGATTGAAGTCAGGGTTAAAGTGTTTGATTAAAAAATGCAGGCAATATTGACCAAGATCCAGTCATCCTGGTTATTACTTCTATGTTTGATGAAGCTTGATAAGCTGAGGAGGAGACCAGCCCTCAGATTACTAGGGATGAAATAATAATTTTCTTTAAAAATATTTACTGTAATATACCTAGTGAATTACTTATATCACTCACTATCTAATGCCACCAATGTTCTGAGGTCATGTGACTGAATTATCTCATGGCATGCCGCTATCAGTCACAATTAAGTTCAAATGCAGTGTTACTACAGCCACAAATATTGACATCATAATTACAGTGAGACTAAAAAAAACCCCTGCATTTAAGGAAAAGTCAATATTTATGTAATTAGGTCAATACATATATATAATTCAGAAGATAAGCTCTACTGCATTCAGAGCATTAAAATGAAGCAAAGCTCTACTGATATGCCATATTGATTTTACAGTCTGAGCTGTTGCATTATTATTCATTGTTTGGGTATTTGCTTTGCCCTTCTGTGTCATTAGGCAAGATGAAGAAACCTGTGATTCATTTTTTATAGGGACAAGAGTAGAGTGTAAATAGTTTAGTCATGGTTTTATACTTCCTGTTATGTTACAGCTTAAGAAGGAGTGATGAGTACTCTAGGCAATTAAAAATATTTTTTTAAAGATAACTACATAAATTTGACCTTTAAGGAATTTACTTCGCTTTTTTTAGAGCATTATAAAGAGGCTGCTGGATTGTTTTTATGAAAAATATTTTTTAATGCTTTTCTGAGCTTGTATTTTTTTTCATTCATTCATGAGCCAGGCACTGGTCTGGGTTTAGGTGATACCATTGTGAGTAAAAATATGTAAGTAGGAAGATGTTAAATCTTATGGCTGCAAGCCAGGCAACGCCAGGATGGGTATCCCACCTTCAATCTGATGTCATTTTCACATTGAGGTAGAGATGTTTAATAATTATAATAGTTCTAAGGTGGACAGTACCTTGAGATAAGAATATGAACAGAAATAAAGATCCTTTCAAAAGCATAGCAGTCAGGGTTGTAGTTTCAAATCGAATCACAACCCGGCCTTGACATCTGTTAAGAAATCTTACCATGCCAGACACCCACAATTATTTGATGCAGTGATGGTTTTCTTGAAGGAATTTAATTAACTAAGCTTGTAAATTATACCAAAGCTTAACCAAAGACCCATAAAGGAAAAATTAGTTTGGGGATTTATTAGATTAACAAATTAAACAAAAACAAATATATTTTTGAATAATCTTTTCTATGCATAATAACAATATACAAGATGCCAATAAATTCGTATTTCTGCCCTTGGTGGCTTACAGTCTGGTAGGGGAAAACAGTCCTGTTATTACAAAAATAAATGTAATATTAAAACTTGAGTACATGCCTGATGGTTGGTGCTATGGAGTATCTAAAAGGGACATAACTCTGGGAAGGCTCCACGAAGGAGGCGGCGATGTGGATTAGCTTATCTGGCAATATCTACAGAGCTCTTGGTATGGTGCCAGTACTGCTCCAAATACTTCACAAATATTAACTTGTTTAATTCTCACAATAGTTCCATATAAAAGTTAACTATGTATTTTTATAGAAGAGGGAACTGAGGCATAGGATAGCATGTGAGCTGTGGAGCCACGCGTCGAATCCAGTCTGGCCCCAGCCTGTGTTCTGATTGCTGCCTGTGCCGGCTCCAAGCACTTTTCTGGGCACCAGGAAATCAATATTTAAGTTGGGAACAAAAAAGGTCAATTTGTTCTGCAGAGAGTGTCCTAGGATAATTTTTTCTCCTTCCTTGATCTGTGATGGCCGATTATGTGCTATTTTTTTGTTTGTTTTTTTGTATTAAGCAACTGAAAGTATTCAGGGTTAGAATTCCTGTGGGCTCATAAGCCACAAGGAGTCAGAATGATGATGAGTCTGAGAGCATTGCAGCTTCTTTCATCATTTATATGCTGGCCTTTTCCTTAAGGTGGGAGTACGGATATTTCTCCCTTTCTATCTATTCTGTGTAAATACATGTTTTAAAAATTCTTAGTGTCACTAAACAACAAAGACTGTATATAAAGATAATGTATTTCTTATTTTTAATAAGGAAAATTGCATGGGCAAGAACTTCTTCATTTGGTCACCCATTCACACTATTTACCCACTTCTGGCTTTAGCTAGAGAATAAACAGGGTCTGGCAGAAGTAACGCCGAACCACATACATGAATGTCTCACATGAAATGGACAGTAATTTAAACATTTCACCTAAAATATCATACATAGTATGCTTGAGTGTGATACTGTTAATGTTGCAGAATTACATGCCTATGATTTTGTAATAAAAGATTTGGTTTCGATTACCAGATCATAAAAAAATGGGGTATTACTTGTGCTGGACTCTGTATAACTATGTGCTTAACAGGCTTTTTCTTCATACTTTGAGTCTTTTAAAAAAAAAAAAGCCACCTAGTGTCTTTTCCATCAATGATGAAAGTACAGGGCTGATTCAAACGTTAGGAGCAGGACTAGAGATCATTATTTGAATTCAATGAAGTCAAAATAATTTACCTCTAGAAATTATCTCTTTTCAAAGCAGCTATAATTATGGTACTGCAGAAAAAAAAAAGCCTAGTACATAGTATGCTTCTAATGAATATTGTTGAATGGATACATGGAATAACGACTCATGCTCCCAATGGTAGGATGAGCTAGGTACAGTTATTTTTCCTCATTCTACAGATTAAGAACACATGCAGAAGTAATTTGGTCGGTAACACGGCTGTGACTGAATCCCAGGTGTGTGTCAATCAAATGCAGTTCTCTTCCATTATAGAACCATACTTTTTGCCACTGTACACAATCAAAGCATTGAACCTGCAGTCAAACTCTGCTACAGTTTGGATGATTTTAGACATGAACCCCATTTTACAGAACTTTAAAATGAGAACACTTTCAGTGAGAAAAGGGTTAGTCAAAATACAGTGCTAATTTATTAAATAAAGATCTAGAAAATAAGTTATATTTTTATTCCATAGCATTTTCCAAAGTAAGTGCCTATGGCACCAAAGATTTAAGTATAAATAATGAGGAAGCAAACAAAATACATAGGGTGATATTTTTATTTATTTTTACATAGCAGAAAACATATTGATTGTTTTAGACGGAATCTATACAAGAAAAGATTAATAGTTTTAACTTCATAAACAACAAGAACTAAAAAGAACTTCTGTATAACCTGGAGTACAATAAAAAAAAAAGTAAGGGAGAAATCACAAAATGGAGAAAATAATGCAAAAGTATATTGCAGCAAAAAGATAATGTGTTTAACATAAAAAGAGTTCTCATAATTCATATGAAAACCACAATGTCCTCATAAAAAATCATGTGAGGAAATAAATACAAATTTACAAGAAAAATTATTTATGTAAAAAAAGTAAACCTTCCCTACTGGATAGCTAATAAATACAATCTTACACATAATTAGGTATCAATTATCTAATGTCTAGTGGACAGAGACAGGGCAGAGAGATGATAGCCAGTTTGTGGCAAGGTTACAACCCTTTTTTAAGGGAATTAGCCAAAATACATAAAAATGATTTTAAATGCTGATATATGCCAGAGGGCAGGGGAGTTGGGGGGCTGGGTGAAAAAAGGTGAAGAGATTAAAAGCTACAACTGGGTAGATACAAAATAGTGACGGGGATGTAAAGTATGCAGCGGTTCTCAACCTGTGGGTCACGACCCCTTTGGGGGTCGAACGGCCCTTTCACAGAGGGCACCTAAGACCATCGGAAAACACATATTTCCTATGGTCTTAGGAACTGAGCCACCGCTCCTCTATCCGTCTCCAGGCAGATACGCCCACATACAGATACGCCCACATGCAGATACGTCCACATACGAGTACCCGGCGTGATGACATCATTGCGTCAACCCCATCACATACACCCCGCACAAATACAGGTGTATGTGACGGGGTTGGTGCCATAATGTACTTATGCGGACCAGTCACACACGTTAGAGAGCAGCTACTGTGTAGAAACCAGCTGCTATGTTGAAAGTAGCTACTTTGTTAAAAGCAGCTACACCATGCTTCAAGACAAAATTTCATTTATTTGTAATTAGAAATAAATATTTCACAATATATAATTACATATTGTTTTTGTGATTAATCACTATGCTTTAATTATGTTCAATTTGTAACAATAAAAATACATCCTGAATATCAGATATTTACATTACAATTCATAACAGTAGAAAAATTACAGTTATGAAGTAGCAACGAAAATAATTCTATGGTTGGGGATCACCATAACACGAGGAACTGTATTAAAGGGTCGTGGCATTAGGAAAGTTGAGAATCACTGCCTTAGAGAATATAATCAATAATCTTGCAACAACTATGTATAGTGCTAGGAGTGTGCTACACTAATCGGAATGATCACTGCATAAATTACATAAATGTCTAACCACTATGCTATGCATCTGAAACTAATATAAAATAATTATCTGTAATTAACTGTAATTGAGTAATAAGTTGATAATTATAAAATAATAATCAACTGTCCCTGGAAAAATAAATGAATAAAAACTTATAAAAATATATGTTTACTTAGACCCAATAATTTCACTTTTATGAAGCAATAATAGAATTAATTTTTAAAATGTGCACATATTTATTCACAAAATGTTAATCTTTACATTGTTAGTGAAAAATTACAGTCATTAAGTGTCCATTCGTAGGGAATTAAGAAAATTAAGTACATCCCTTTATTTAAAAAATTCAAAAATTAGATATTAGTGTTAAAAATATTTTAATATATGTGTACACACACACACACACACACACACACACATACATACATATATATAAATGTCTTTTAAGGTTCTTTGAACTCTGATAATCGATGGGTTCCTTTCTTTGAGGGTAGGGAGTCTTTCATTAATTTCTGTATTCACCTAGTAAGCATTTAATAATAATTAGGTGAATGAATAAACTGATGAATTTAATCCAGGACATAGAATAATAAAATCATAAAAATGTTTCTTCAATCAAGTGTTTTGTTTTTTATCTCCCAGCATTATTGAAATACAGTTGACTTATAACATTGTGTAAGTTTAAGGTGTACAAAATGATAATTTTTACTTTCATATTGCAGAAGTGATTAGCATCATAGTTTTATGTAACACATGTCTCTGTGCTGCATAATAGCTACATCTTTTTGTGATGAGAACATTTAAGATTTAATCTTTTAGTGACTTTCAAGTATATCATACAGTATTATTAACTATAATTACCATGATGTATATGATATCTTCAGAACTTATTTATCTGAGATCTGGAAGTTTATACCCTTTGGTCAAAAGCTCCCCATTTACCCCACTCCCCAGCCCCTAGTAATCACTACTCTACTTTGCTTCTATGCATTTGGATTTTTTTAGATTCTATGTATAAATGAGAACATGTAGTATTTGTCTTTCTCTGTTTTATTTATTTATTTCATTTAGCATAATGCTCTCAAGTTGTTTCAAATAGCAGGATTTTCTTCTTTCTCATAGCTGAATAATATTATTATATATATAATATTATATATAAATGTAATATATATACATATACATATATACATATATACACACACATATATGTGTGTGTATATATGTGTATGTGTGTGTGTGTGTGTATAGCATTTTCTTTATGCATTTGTCCATTAACAGATGCTTAGGCTGTTCTTATACTTTGGTTATTGGGAATAATACTGCAGTAAATATAGGAGTACAGGTAGGTATCTCTTGGAGGTTCTGTTTTATTTTCTTTAGCTATACATCCTGAAGGTGAATAGCTGAATGACATGGTAGTTCTATTTTTAATTTTTATAGTCTCCATACAGTTTTCCATAATGGCTGTACCAATTTACATTTCTACGACCAGTGCATGAAGTTTCCCTTTACTCTACATCCTTGCAATCACTTACTATAATTTGTCTTTTTGAAAATAGCCTTTCTAAAAGGTGTGAGACAATAATCTCACTGTGTTTTTGATTTGCATTTCCTTGGTGATTAGTGATATCCAGCACCTTTTCATGTGCTTGTTGGCCATTTGTATGTTTACTTGGAAAAATGTCTATTTAGTTTCTCAAATTCAGTTTAATATGAGGACATAAAATATATTGTAGCAAGACAGAATGTAGAATAAAAGATTAGCATTAGATGTGAATTTAGAATTTTATACCTAAAAAGAAAAGTAGTGGCTATAATGAATAATATTCATCACAAGAAAATCAAATTTTTAGTGATCAACTAGGTCAATCAGACCCTATCTCCTAGGAAATGTGATTGACAGGTGTAGCCAGAATGCTGAGTCCTTTGGGTCCAAGATATATCTCGAAAAATGCTGAATTATTTTTCACTTTTCCAAGGAGACTTCCATATAACCCAATAACAAAAGTGGATTGACTGTATAGTTAAAGAGACAGGTCCCTGATAATTCTATAGTCTCATGAACATCCTAACTGAAGGTCATCTCTATGATTTTTTTACTTTGTTTTTAGAGAGTCTGACTAATAAACAAGACTGTTCTCATGGCAGCTTCTTCCATTCTCTATGGAAACAGGGGTGTGAGATTTAATTATAGTCCCTTTGGTTGATTCTTTACAACAATGTTTAATCTTCATTTTTCAACAAATTATATAAGAGTAGTGGAGTAATTTTAACTGCTAATAAGTTAAACAATGGATTAAAAATTAATGGAAAATTCTGACTATAAATGAAAGCTTATTTTAGTATGATTTATTGTGATAGTTCAGCTCTGGGTAATGTTGAGGATTATTAGCACTTCTTATTGCATCAAATGAATTATCAGCGACTCCTTAGTAATTAATGATAAATAGATTTTGAGGGCATAGAGTTTTAGCACAGAGAAATTACTGTTTGGATCTCTTGCCAGTTCTTGATTTTATATTTTATTCCATAATGATCATTTATTTTCCCTAAGTTGGCTTTACTGATTTTTGAAGAAATTAGAAAGGAAACACATACATTTCACATTGAAAGTATAAAATTATTTTAAGCAGTTTTATAAGAATATTATTTTTGAGGGTTTTTTTGACCCATTACTGTGAAATTCCCTCTAGAGCTAATTTTTAAATAGAAACTTCAAGTTTATTTTTTCACAATTGGTAATTAATACTAAGTATTAAAAGTATATCTATTAAATATACTGTAGTCCTCAGTTATATACTATAGTCCTTAATTATAAGGATTTACAGATAATTTGAATAAATTATCAAAATTATTCTTAAAATGTGTAAGACATCACATACGATTGTTATGTTAATGAATTACAAAGTATTTGTTATATCTTATTAAAGTTAGTGATAATATAAGCTTAAAACACTATTAAAAATAAAATAATAAAATTATATCTATACCTAGACATGTGGTGGTGATATTCTCTGGTACCAAACACAAAGAAACATTTTAAAGCATCTAGGTAAAGGACAGATTGCTCTTAACATAACAAAACATTAGATTCATTTTCAAGATCAGTAATAGGAACCAAAATAAAAATAAATTATTCCAAACTTGAAAGAATGTTGAATTCTATACAGAATTAAACTAAAAAAATAAAGGTATAAATAAAAGCATTCTAACAAAGAATCAGTACTTTTGACATTTCCTGAAAAATCCTAAGAGAATTATTAAAGAGTATAATAAAAATGGAAGAAATTGATTACAAATGAAAGAGTAGATGAATGTTATAATAGTGATCAAAGAAATTGCAAATATCTAGGTTACTATATGTGGGTTCATTGAAAAAAATAACAAAATGATTAATTTAAGGGGTTAAAAATAAAGTACTTGAAAATAATGGTTAAAACATTCTAAATTAACAGCAAGTTGATGATGCACCGTAGAACTGTAATTCTTGCTAACAAATGTCACCCCAGTAAGTCTAACAATAAAAAAAAAACATTCTAAATTCTTTGTATGTTTGGGAAGGAGTGATAAATATTAACTTTAGGTTTTGTCAAGATAAAAACTTATCTAAATGAACATTAAAAATTCAAGGCTAAGCACACAAAGAATTAAGTTGGAATAAATACATTCCTAATCCATTGATGTAAAGGGGATTAATGAAAACTCGTAAAAGTGAGGAAGGAACAAATAAACATACAAGAATGCCTGGTAAACAAAGCACAAGATCAGATGTTAGAACCAAATGCAAATAATTTAATAATGTCTAAACAAAAATGAATTAAATCAAATTAGAAAACAGACACTAAGTTTAGATTTTAAAAAATTCTAGCAGCACCCAAAATATAAAGATACAAAAGGTGTGAGTAAATGTTTGCAAAAATAAACTCCAGGCAAATAGTATACAAAAGGAAGGTGATGCCCAATTCATTATAATAATAAAAGATAAAATGGGGTTTAAGCATTAAAAAGAATAAAGAAGATCATTATATAATGGAAATAATTGACCACACAGATATAACAATTCTGAGCCTAATTTACCTTTAACATATTCTCAAAATAAATATTAACAAACAAAATGTTTGGTAAAATAAATTAAAATGGGCACATCCATAGTCAGTGGGAGATTTTGACCTGTCTCAGTAATTGATACCTCACGCAGATGAAAAGTTAGTGAAGATACGAATGACCTGGGAATAGAACCTCTGGGGGCAGGAAAGGAGAATTCTCCTGCCTCCCACCATGATTCTACATTCCTTCCATCTCCTTGTCCTACCTCATTCACGCCTTCACAGGGATAAAGAACACACTGACCTGTTTAGTAAGTTGGGAAGAAAGAACCAACAGGCTGAGCTTTAGGATTTCTCATCCTTTTTTGTGTTGCCTGCCCACAGTAAGGATACATTCTTCCCTATGGTGTAAGCTGAGGCCAGTTCTGTCCCTGCAGTGCATACATGTTTTCTAGCTATTCTTCTGACTTGATGGTAATTCTTGGATGAAATACTAGATGCCATATGTAAGCACATTCTCCAGTTTACTTTTTAACAGTAAAAAGTTACTATTATTATTTTTACCTGTTAGATATTTGTGCTTATAACTGATACCTCAGGAGAAGAAAGGACTGTTACTTTTGCACCAGCTCCACGTACAAACTTTCACAAGCTTGATCTAATATGGATTCAGAGATGCTAACATGCAGTCAATGACTAGTACATATACATAAGTGCATACTCTTTTAAAGCACACAGATGACATTTACAAAAGAGATCACATATCAGGGTGCAGAGCAAATATTAACAATTTACAAGTATTTTAAAATAAAGAATATGAATTCTTTGGCCATAGCACAGTAAAAATAAAAGACAAACATAAGGATAATGATGATCCCTACAACAAACCATATCTAAGGACATAAAACAAGATCTAAATAAACAGAGATGTTTATCAAGTTCCTGGATGAGAAGACTCAAGTTTATATTGTGTCTCTTGCACTGCATATTAATACTAAAATTTCATCCTGATGTCCCTTGATGGGCCTCTTGGTTCCATTGTGCTGGGTACTCAATGGGCCTTTTCATCTAGAAATTCATGGACTTATCGGAAAACATTCTTGAATTATTTTATTGATTATTCTCTGTCTGCCATTTTCACTGCTGTGTCTAGAAATTCCATTATGTGAGTATTGTATCTCTGGAAGCTATCCTCTGATTTCCTCTTTTAGTTTCCATCATTTCACTTTGCTTTCTGGGAAATTTTCTACACTTAATTCTTCAGTACTTCTGTTGAGGTTATCATTCTTGTATTCAGATTTTAACTTTACTAAAATTTTTTCTTTGAATGTCTTTTTGCTTTTTAAAATTAAATTTATTGGAGTGATATTAGTTAGTAAAGTTGTATTAGTTTTATATGTACAATTATATAATACATCATCTATACATTGCATTGTGTGTTCACCACCCAAAGTACATCTCCTTTTTTCACCACATATTTCACCTTCTTTACCCTCTTCTACCTCTCCCCATCCTGCTTAGTTAGCCTCTGATAATCACTAAACTGTTGTCTGTGTCTGTGAGTTTTTGCTTGCTTGTTTTGTTCATTTGCTGCTTTCAGTTTTATATTCCACATATGAAGTTATTTGGTACTTGACTTTCGCTGTCTGACTTATTTCACTTAGCCTAATAATCTCAAGATCTGTCCATGTTGTCACAATGGTCAGTATTTCATTTTTTCTTATGGCTGAGTACTATTCCATGTGCCTTTGATTTTTTATTAAATTTTCTTAGGTCTTATTTAGATGCTGTTTAGTATAAGTTGTTTTTCTTTATGCTTGTGGGTAAGACTTATTTTCATGTTATCACTTAGATAAGTGGTAATCCCTGATTCATGATTATCTGATAATATTTAAAAGTAGGGAGTAAACACTTGGTTGGGAGTGAGTGTGTGAATAGGACTCAGTAATTATTAGACAACTGTGGTCTCGTTTACATGTCTATTGGGGACCCTACGTCCTTCAGTCAGGATGAAGTGAATCAGGCTGGTAAAACGAATGCTTCCAATATATTGGTAGCAATGTCCCCCACTACCAATATTTTGGTAGCCAGTCCAGGTAATTCTCTATATTATAGCTTAATACTTAATTTCATGTCAACACATGCCTCCATGATCACCAGAGCCTGGAGAGACAAGGGTGAAGAACTAAATTGGCAATTAAAAGCATCCATCTGGAATGAACACATCCCACTTCTGCTCCCTAGTTCATTGGCCAAAGCTAGTCACATAGCCATTCCTAATGCTTTTGACCTAGTATGTGTAGGCCTACTATGTGCACAAGGAGGAGAAGATTCAGAAATATTACAGACCAGAAGTCACATCTACCAAGCTCCTTTTAATTGTCGTTGTTTCCTCGTAAGCTAGGCAGATCTGCAGGAAAGTTTGTACCAATATTTTGCCTGAGTAATTAATTCTAAGGCTGAAAAAATTCTGGGAACCAAATGGGGGGAGCAGGGTAGGGGTAGAGTGTAGATCTCAACATTTATTATAGCAAATGGATAGATACGTAGATACATAGATAATAGGTAGATGTAGGGATATATTTGTCAAACCTCTTTCTTGCAGAATAATCTTCCTGTCCTTAATTGTGCCTGGCTCCCCCCAAGCCCAAAGACACTCCTGTGTCGTAGTGATTATGAGAGAAACAGGCCCCTATTGGTCTGGAGAGAGAAAGGGATCATGCAGTATTACAGCTATTGACTAGTCCTTCTTTTGTTGACTTTCTTCTTTTATGCCCTTTTATTAGAGGTGACAGATGATGCCTTTTCCTGTATCTTTTGAGGATTTCATTGAGTGAATTTAATTGGTTCCCTGCTTTCCTCAGTGTTGCTTGGGACTTGGCTGTCGTGAGCCTCCTACGTTTGGTACCACTCATCTATCCATTTTCTAGTTTCCAAATGTTATTACTACCTCGTCTACTTCCTCTACTCTCAGTGATTTTATGTTCTTGTTATATGAAAAAAGTCCTTATTCTGTATTTTAGTGGGGTTGCAAGAGGGAATAAAATTACATGTGTCTGATCAGTTTGTCATCTTGAAGGCAACTTGCTGAAAAATTTCATCATCTGATCACTGAAGCTTTGTCTTGCCTCTGGGTAAGTCTGGGTCTGTTCATCTAGCTCACACTGGTGTAGTTCAGGTTGATGTCTGTTCTGAGTTGTCAGTGATCCTGCTATAGATGCTCAATGTTTTTGATGACTATCCTTGATACAGTGATAATTTTCATTATAAATACTAAGCAGTATTCCATTTTGCCAGGAAATGCCAGTAAAACGTGACTGCTCCCTCCCCACTAATAAATAGTAAAAAAACAAGCTGCTGCCTTATAGAGGAATGATTGAGTGCACATGTGAGGACTATACATCAGCTTGTTTTGCCTTTGCATTGCTTAAACCAGGTTGCATTTACTATGTAATCTTGTAACGCTCTCTCCGTGTCCCAGAAGAAGGCCTGGTTAACTACAGAACTGTGGGGATAATTGGAAAGTTGAGAATTGCTATACTTTGGGCCTTTTCAATATTTTCTTTTATTTAGACATTTTTTGAACCCAAAAGTACATCTTTTACAGACTGGATTAGGCATTGAATAAATAGATGACATTTTCACTTACCAGTATTTGTTAAAAATTGGATGCAGCTACTTAAATGTGAACACTGATAAGGAGACAACTTTTCTCCTAATGAAATGTGAAAACTAACTTCAGGCAAATTTTGCCTGTTTTACTTCAGTAAGTGAAAAATATTAAGTAGCTAATTCTTAGAGCCTAAAAATTGTAAAAATGCCTAAGAATGTTGTGACAGAGAGATTGTGAAACTTACTGCATTTATTAAATAGAAGTGAATTACCTTGGATTGCATATCTGATTCATGTGTATTATAAATCAGTATATTTAACTTAGTAGTTTAAGCTCTGAATATTATGCATAAGTTATTTTTAAGAAGAAATTCGATTGGCCCAAAGGATATCTAATCATCCCTGAGAAGAATATCAACAACATTCACGAAAATATACAAAACACAACACACATGAGGCCAAGTACCTAGATGGTGGGGATGGCTCTCTGCTTGTCCTTGGGGTGTTCTCAACTGGAGGTTTGTATTCAGATGGAACTCTGTAACATATTTAAATACATTATTTGCTGTACTTGGGGTTGACAAGACATTATGAAAATCACAGGTGCGTGTGTGAAGAGAAAACACTCTCACATTGAAAGCAGAACTATGCCGATGTTAAAAATTATGGGATCACCTTCCCTGACCCAATATGGAAATTCTTTCATTATATCTCCTGGAATAAATAACATCAATATTCATTCTCTCTCAATCCCACAATTCTATGTGGTGTCCAGTATCTAATTCTATGTGACTTACAATAAATGGAAAACTGCATTTTATTATTGTAAGTTTTCTGGAATAAACCCATCAAACAACAATCATGTCAGTTCTTTTTGTCCTTGTCCCTATCCATTGTCCAATTATAAACACTGTTGTGTTCTCATCCTAGGTTTTCTTCTCATCATTACCTAGTTTATTTAATAATAACATATGTGTGTGTGTTTTTGTCACTTATATTTGGGCCACATATTGATCTGATTTACTTAATTTAAAGCTTCTCAAAGTCATGATTATATTTATGCTTTAGATTCCATGTGTTTATAATTGCTATTAACAGTATTCTATATTTGGTAGAAGCTTTTTGAGTATATGTTTTGGTTAAAATAATTTTAATGTGTAAATAAGCATTTAACTCTTTTTTAAAATTTATTTAAATTGGAGCTACACAGATGCCTAGAATTATTGCTAGAAGGCAATGGAGTATAGTAGAAAGAGCTGGGGTCAAGCCCCAGAAACCTTGGAAAATTCATGCAGTCATTGATATTCAATTTCTTCATCTGTAACATTTGTATGATAATAAGGCCTTCTCCCAGGATAAATGTAAAAAGTAAATGAAATCATAAATATGAAAAACACTTTTTATTTTTTTTACATAGACAGAAATAGTTATTATTTGACTATAAGAGGTGATGGTAGGCAAAATAAGTTGAAAAGCAAAATTTTCTTGAATAGTAGTTGATAGAGCCACAAATAGGATGTCAGTGTTCTGACTCTTGGTCAGAGCCTGGTGAAGGGACTTGACACCTTAGAACAAACTACCTGCATATTAAATAAGTTAGTCAGATGCTATGCAATGTAAATAAGAATCCAAGAAGTTAGAATAATCTCGATCATCAAAGGATTGATATTATAAAGGTATTTCAACTGCATTATGTATCTATATATGTGTGTGTGTGTGTGTATGTAATACCTATATATGTGTGTGTATACATGTACACTTTGAAGTTTAGCAAAGATGATTCTTTAGTTTATGTGAAAGATGAACCCCTACATTGCTGGTACTTAATGAATACTGTTGAATATATAAATTTCTACAAAACACTGGCCACAACAGGTATTAGTCATAAACAAAAAACAACCTTTGATACAACACACCAGACCTCTACATTTTCCTGTAAAGACAGCTGCTAGCTTGGTTTCCAGAGATATTTTTGAAAGAACTTAATTTTTTAAAGCAACTTCTAGTTTACAACAAAATTGAGAAAAAGGAATTTGAGATTTCCTCCTGCTTCAACACATTCATAGCCTTCCCCATTATCAACATCACTCAGAATAGTGATTTTTTTTTTTTTTTTTACCAAGAATGAATCTACAGTGACACATCATAATTACCCAAAGCCTTAGTTTACCTTGGAATATACTCTTAGTGTTGTACATTCTATGTTTTTGGACAAATGTATGATGACATATCTGTCATTATATCTATACACAGTAGTTTCAGTGCCCTAAAATCCTCTGTATTCTGCCTATTCATCTGTTTCTCACACCACTGGCAACCACTAATCTTTTTATTGCCTCCATATTTTTAACCTTTTCCTGAGTGTAAGATAGCTGGAATCAAACAGTATACAGCCTCTTCAGATGGGCTTCTTTCACTATATAGTCTGCACTTAAGTTTTCTCCATGTCTTTCCTTGGCTTGATGGCTCCTTTCACTTTAGTGATGAATGATATTCCTTTGTCTGCATGTACTATGGTTTACTTATCCTTTCACCAACTAAAGGACATCTTGGATGCCCCCTAGTTCTGGCAATTATAGTTAAAGCTGTTATAAACATTTGTGTGCAGATTGATGTATAAGCACGAGTTTTCAACTCTCTTGGGTAATACCAAGGAGCATGATTGCTGGATTGTATAGTAAGAATATGCCTAGTTGTGTAAAAAAAATCACCAAAGCATCTTCCAAAATGACTGTAACATGGTATATATTCCGACCAGCAATGTATAATAATTTCTATTGCTCCCCTACCTCGCCACCAATTGATGTTGTCAATGTCCCAGATTGGGCATTTCTAATAGGTGTGTGCTAGTATCTCAGTGTTATTTTAATTTGAAGTTCCTTGATGATATATGACTTGGAGCATCTATCCATATGCTTTTTATTTCTAAATAATAATCTATAGTGTATATACCTCCTCAAAAAATTTGTGTGCTTCTGTTTTCTAAAATTTCCTTGGGGATGTGAAGCAAAATGTAAGCAGCTTGTGCAGATAAAACTTCCAGAAGTTTTTTAAATATTAGTTAAACCAAATTTATTGTATGATGACTGTCACTTACAACCAGATGGTACACATTATGCACATGATAAAGGTCTCTCATAACATTTTCACTAATATTAGCTTGTTTATGGAATGCTAAAGCTGTGACACAAACTGAGATCTGGCATGATGCTATTCTATTCCCAACTCACTCTGCAGTGCATAAATAGAGCAGTCTAGTGGATGCTAGCTAGCTAGGATCTCAAAAATCATTATAGCAATGGGATTCAATTAAATTAAGGACAAAGTGAATCCTATACTCAACACCAAATGTATCTACCAACAAAATCTGGACTTTATTAAATTATGTCTTGAAACAGCAGCTGTCTTCCCATGTAGTATGGTTTCTCAATCTCTTTTGTATGACTTATGGCCAATTTTAAATGAAAAAGCAATTTTTTATACCCCCAGTTTGGAAAACTGATTTTAATTACAATGTTAAATATGTATAAATGCACAACTATGTACCAACTTAATAATCATGATGTAAAGCTAAAGTATACTTAAAATTTAAAGCAAATAATAATGAAATTAGCAACATTAAAATTATCATTAATGTGATGGATGACTTAGCCCTCTCCTAAATCCTCACTAATATAATACATACAGATGGTGTGGTAGTTAATTTGATGTGTCAACTTGACTGGGCCACCTGGTGCTCAGATATTTGGTAAAACATTATTTTGAGGGTGTCTATGAGAGTGTTTTGGATGAGGTTAACATTTAAATTGGTAGACTGAGTAAAGCAGATTACCTTTCCTAGTTTTGGAGGGCCCCATCCAATCCGATGGAAGCCAAATAGACCAAAAAAAGCTGACCCTTTACCAAGTAAGAGAGAATTCTTTCTTCCTGCTCAACTTCCATTGACTGGAGCATTGGCTTTTTCCTGCATTTGGACTTGAATTAAAACAGTGGTTTTCCTATTTTTAAGCTTGCGATCCTTTAGACTGGAAAGGGTACCATCTATTGGCTTTCCTGGCTCTCCTGCTTGCTGACTCATTCTGCAGACCTTGGGACTTGTCAGCCTCCATAATGGTGTGAGCCAATTCTGTATATGTTTCCTTTTGGTTTAGTTTCTCTGAAAAACCCAAACTAAAGCAGTACCAAAAGTGTTTCTAGGGAAACAGAATTTTGATGAGCTTTCTGAGTTGATTTTGGGGTTTCTGGAATAAACTCTCTAATCTGATTAGATTTAAAGATGCTAATGACTCCACTTTCAGTAGTAAAGAGAGCACTGATATTCTTGGCGTGATCTGGCAAAGCAGGTACATGAAATATTTCTATTGCATACTCATGATTGAACATTTATATGAAGCAATGATTTGGGTGACTATGTATATAATACTTTTGAACACTTTATCAAACTAATGAATATAATGAGATTGGCTGGTTGCTCCTAGTGTGGCAGGGCCAAGTAGGGAAAGAAAAGGATGAACTTAGAGAGTTCTTAGTTTAAGTGCTACATAAATGACCTGTATGCTATGTGAGCCCAGAAGGAGATTCTTATCTGCTGTAGGTACAGGGCTAAGTTCACTGGAAATCAAATATAAAATCTTATCCTACCAGTGGTTAAGTTAAATCTCGTACGTTAAACTCTCATCCTTGGAGCATGTATCCTGTTAGGAGTCAGCATTAATTGAGAAGGAATAGGCATCCTGACAGGGATGTGGGGGAAGAACCTGATGGAGCTGGAAACACTGAACATGTAAATTCTGATAAGTCTTCTCGGCCAGTGAAAGCAGTCTCCCCAACCCCAGTGGAGTGGTCTCCCCATCCCTTCTGAGAGAATTAACTGCATTGCCTGAGGAAAATAGAATGGTCTTCCCTGAAGAAATTGACATTGAGACCTCATCCCCACTGCTCTTCTTTACTTCTAGACTAATAACTGTACTCAAATCCCAGCAAGCACCTGCTGATGAGCAAAAAAGTATAAACCATGAGGGGGGTGTCCTATACTCCAAAAGAGCTACTTAAGTTTTCTAACATATACAAGGCAGAAATCCAGGGAAAATACATGGGAATTGATATAAAGGTGTGGGATAATGGTAGAAGGAACAAAATGGACCAGGCAGAATTTATTGTTATGTGCTTACTACGCAGAGATTCTACATTAAATGTTGCAACTTGGGGAGTCTGAAAGGGCTCTGACTGTTTGCTTAGTTGGTTAGGTAAAATATGGTCTAAAAAAATGGCCCATGATGAGTGAATGTTACACTGGACCTCGTTTAATGTAGAGGAAGAGATTCAAAGTCTTAGACTTAAAAGTTAGGGTGGACTTCTCATTGAAAACCTATTCATCCACCCTGGAGGGGTAAAGGAGATACAACTTTCATCACTGACTGTGAGAAATAAATTTGTGAGTGCAAGTCCCTCATACCTGGGAAGATTTGTGATTGCTCCTCTCTGTAGGTCAGTTCTTACAGTGGGAACTGAGGTTACTTACTACATTAAGAAACCTAAATGTAAGTAATTCGATCCTGGAGTGAAGGGGTTAAGTGATGGCACTCAACCATCCAACGTTTATAGGGTTCTTGATTGTCTTTCCCTACAAGGTACCCCTTGGTTCATTAAATTGATGACATTACACTTACTGGACTCAGTGAGTGGAAGTAGCAACTACTCCAGACTCATTGGTAAGATATTTGTGTATCAGAAGATGGGAAATAAATATGACAAAAATTCAGGTGCCTTTTACCTCAGGAAAAATTCTAGGGGTGAAGTGGTGTGAAACTTGTCAAGATCTTCCTCTTAAGCAGAAAAATAAGTTGTTGCATCTGCTCCTACTCCTCCACCCACACCCAAGAGGAAGCACAATACCTAGTGAGCCTCTTTGGATTTTAGAGGCAATACATTTCTTATTTCTTATTCAAAACTTCTAGTTTTGAGTGGGTCCATAACAGGAAAAACCTCCCCAACAGGTCCAGGCTGTTGTACAACCTGCTGTGCCACTCAGGCCATATAATCCAGCAGAATCAACAGTGCTTAAAGTGACAGTGGCGGATAAAGTGCTGCTGGGAGTTTTTGGCAGGCCCCTAGAGGGGTGTCACAGCAAAGGACCTTAGGATTTTGGAGCAAAGCCCTTCCATCATGTGCAATGTCTTAGAACATTGACATAAATTGACATAAAATATTTACTCAAAAAATAAACTTTATAGTGGATCACAACCTTGATAATCATCCAAGGATTTTGCCATGTTCTACATATTCCTATTTGAGAAATGTAATAGTGAAATGTAGTGATTAAAACTTGAAAAATAGAATCAGATCAACCTGGCTTAAATCTTAGTTTGTTTATTAGCTCTGAGTATTTGATAAATAGGACAGTGCATATACAGATTTTAGTACAGTGCCTGGCACATGGAAACAGTAAATACCAGTGGCTATTTTTAATGAAAGATAAATGATTCAAACCTAATGATGGCAGATTTTTGCTAGTCCAGTGCCTTTCTCTGCTAATCTTCTACTCTGGGAGACCTATTTTGGCTTTAATATTCTATCATTACCATGAAGCCACTTTTTCTGTGCTCAAAACAATAAAGAGATGAGGAGCTGTAGGAAATCCTACCTACTGTCAGCCCTATGTTTCCAAACTTAGCTCACATTAGCATTACCCAGAGTGCATAACTTCAAATTCTCAGGTCCTGTCACCAGAGATCTTCGTCTCTTTGGCCTGAAGTGAGACACTTATATTCAGTATTTTTAAAATGTAGGTAGGCATGGGGAAACACCATGTATTTAGTTCTTTTTCCTTATGTTCTCATTCTCTTTTTAGCTGTTAGTAATATTTAGAATTTTAAAGAATATATCAGGATACCATATTAGGACCCATTGGATTAGAAATGTTCCCCCCCCGCCCCTTAGGACCTTTAGTGTTTATGAAAACAACAGGCAATTGCAGACTGTGGAGTATCGTAGGCAAATTATACTCATCAGTGTGGAAGCCATGCCAGTAGTAAGGGTTGGGCTCCTCACCATGGCCTCTTTTGGCAAGTAGGCACTGAAGGAACTGATGGAATGTCTGGCAATTACCAACTGGGTTCTAGTCCCACAGCTATTAATATCATGGATAATGCAAAATAAAATAAAATGATTTCATTTTAATTCCCAAATAACTTCAAATACATTGAAAACACGATAGAGTTTTCTCAGTTCGTTCTTTTTTCCCCCTCTTGCTATGTTACTAAATATAATATGGCTGCTACTAATAGTTGATTTAATACTGTTCAATTACATATTTATTTAATTTCACATTTAGTTTTTTTCAGGTGAGCTACATGCCAAGTTATAAAAGAAAGAGTATTTTATATCATGATTTTATAAGCATAATACTATGCTAAAAGCTAAAATCAAAACCACCATTTCTAGAAATTCAGAGCAATGAAATCTCATTAAAATTGCCACTTTAATCACACTACATCTTTGTATAAATTTAAATGTTTAGATTTCCTAGATTCACTGGAAGGGAATTTAATTAGAATAGAAGTCTGGTGAACTCAACATAAACTTGTCTATTTTCAGTATGTAATATCTGACCATTCTTTTCCTTATAAAAGAAATTCCTTTTGAATAGACAATATGCAGATTTAAGATGAGAAGACACACATTGGACCTGTTATCAGTTGGAAAATTTGGACTTCTATCTACTAGTGAATTCTAGTGTGACCATATTGACATTGAGATTATTGAATAGAATTAATTAAATTGAGAAAATAACATTTAGGGACAATTAGATTTACCTGACTTAGTCTATCAAATTGAATATTTTATTTTATTATTTCCAAGAAATGGTTATAGTCCAAAATTAGGGACTTGCAGTAATCACTCTGACAAAGCCAGGTAAATCTGCCTCACTTTGACAAAACTAAGTAAGTACTAAATAAAACACAATTCCGCTCTTTCAGGCACAGCACAATGATAAAACTCCATCCACAACAGGCTGAAAACATAGAGGACAGCATTCCAGTCAGACACACATCAAGTTAGCATTCTCTGGGAATATGGTTTTCTTACCATATTTAAAATATACAACATATTCAGTTTACTAAAAGGCTTGCGCTCCAATTTCTTTTTTTGCTTTGAAAAAAAAATTTTTTTTTTAAATTAAGACTTATTGGGATGACTTCTGCTCCAGGTGTACAACTCTATAATGCATTGTCAACTTGTATAAGTTCACCACCGAGTGTGAGTTCTCTTTCCATCACCATGTAGTTAGCTCCCCCTCCCCCCTTGTCCCCAAATAAACATTAAACTATTAATTGTGTCCATGGGTTTCTGTTTGTTTGTTTGTTTCTTTGTTGCTTTCAGTTCTATATTCCGCATATGAGTGAAGTCATACGGTTCTTTGTTTTTTTCTGTCTGGCTTATTTCACTTACCATGATGCTTTCCAGGTCCATCCATTTTGTTGCAAATGGCAGTATTTCATTTTCCTTATATTGTGCTCCAATTTTGCATTATTTGAAACACAGTAAATATTACATAAAAAGCAGATCATTTTCCTTTACGGACCACAATGTATTCAACTTTATTAGGAGGGGGAATAATGCATTACAAGCTGTTCTGACCACTGAGTAATCACTCAAACAATTCTCAAAACTTTTTTGATATGAAAATATGGAAGTCTTGCATTCCAACTTGTATCTATGATGGTTACTCAGCATTTACAGTAAGAGGAAAATGGAGATTCAGAAATTTTCTCCCAGTTGTATTTTTGAGCAGCATGGACATGGAGAATAGAATATATATGAGTTCATGGAGCACTTCTTGCTCACATACGTTCCAGAAATAAGACTTCTCACTTCCCTTGGATACATACTGGGCATTCATAGGTATAAAAAATTTTGACTGAGTAAACATTTGTTGACTTCCAGAAACTTTAATAGGTATTTTTGTATATCTAATTGCTATATAGTATCTGTTTTATAAATAATGCTAATCAGAATATTCCAAAACATCGTTACTGTATGTGAGAAGTAAAAAAAAAAAATTAACTGTTTACTGCATGGCATGAACTTTCATGTCCAAGTCATAATACACAGTGAAGAGAACATAAGCATTTGACTAAACAAATAAAATTTGAGATTCAACATACTCACAAATTGCTCTTGTAAAAATAAAATGAAAATGCAAAAGAATTTGTTAAATAAATCTATTCTATTTTTAGGTTTCTGTTAGGATTGACTCTGGTTAAGCTTTCCATTATATTTACTCATAATACTTTTGTGCTCCATGCTTGTGGGCCCTAGTTTATTTTCATGCCTGTTTTATGTGGTGTCACCAAAGTCTCCTTCAGCTCTAACCTTCTAAATTGTGATTATTTGAATCATTTTGCTGTCTAACCACCAGGGGTAAATGTTGGGTGGGTAAATCAAGGCCATATGAGGTCCTGTCACTCTGTCATAAGATTCTGTCTTCTATATAAAGATAAGTTTCACTATTTAAAGAGGATTACTTAAAGAGTTAGGCTAAAGAGTTACATCAGCTATGTAATTTTCTGATGTGTCATTTAGCAACATTGATGACACACTTAGTCAAATTACTTCCAAATATTACAACTGCATGATATTGTCCTAGAACAAATAGCTGTAATGAGTGGTGTATGCTTAATAAACCAAGAAAACTTTCTCTCTTTAGATATTATAAAATGCAGAGCCAAATGGTGCTTTTTATCTGTTAGCTCTCTCTGATCTAACCCTTTAGGTGGGAGCTATTTATATATGTGCTATCTAGCTAAGGTTCTCCCTAAAATCTGAAGAGAAGGTGGATGCTTTTGGAAATGTATCTTTCTTTGGTTCCAAATTCAACTCTATAATGTTTGTACAGTTTGGTGTTCCTTTTGCTGTCACCGATTTTACATTTGGCATCAGTTAAGCACAGCTATACATGGATCAGTTTAATTCAATTCAACTAGACTGAATGGAGTTCAATTTGATAAGTATTTGCTGAATACTGAAAGGATGAAAGAATTATACCAGAAAATTTAGTGGTTCTAAAGGATTGAATAGCTTGATTACATAGTATTTATTTTTTCATAAAAGGAAGTATATTGGTTCAGCATGAGAAATAAATTTGATGGTTAATACAAATGGGAATACTTAAGAGACTTAGAAGAAGATTGACTATTTTTAAACTATGCTATTAGAGGATATAAAAATTATAAAAATCAATTCAAATGATTATAATTACATGAGTTAGTCTAATTTCAATTACAGAAAATAATTGAATAGACATTATTGCTTCTTAAACAATTACAATCCCAGTAGCAAGAAAAATATCTGGTACAGAGAAGGTGCTCAAAAAATATTTGTTGAAGGACTTAATAAATTATTGGATCTGTATCCTTCCATTTGGTTAAATTTTCTTCTTCTAGACCATTTATTTTTTCAGTGAGGATGAGAGCAGTAAAATATTTTTTACTTCTAAAAATCTACAAATACCTTTTTGTCTCCCTGTTGTATCATATTCATTTTAATAATTCTGCCATTTGAACATTTTGCATTATAGTTTTGATTTGCACTTCCCTGATAATTAGTGGTATTATACATCTTTCCATCTGTTTGTTGGCCATTTGTATGTTTTCTTTGACCATTTTTTAATCAGATTGTTTGTTTTATGTTGAGTTGTATGAATTCATTATGTACTTTGAATATTAATCCCTTATCAGATATGTCATTTAAAAATATATGTTCCCATTCAATAGTTTGTCTTTTATTGATGGTTTCCTTCACTGTGCAAAAGCTTTCTAGTTTGATATAGTCCCATTTGTTTACTTTTGCTTTTGTTGCTCTTGCCAGGGGAAACATATCAAAAAAAGTATTGCTAAAACTAATGTCAAAGAGTTCACTGCCTACATTTTCTTCTAGGAGTTTTACATTTTAGTCTTTAATCCATTATAAATTCATTTTTTGTATATGGTGTAAACAAATAGTCTGGATTCATTTCTTTTGCAGTTACCAAGGTTTCTCTACCTCATTTATTGAAGAAACTGTCATTCCCCATAGTATATACTTGCCCCCCATTTTCATAGATTAATTGGACATATAAGTATTTATTTCTGGTTTCTCCATTCTGTTTCATTAATCTATGTGTCTTTTTTTGTGCCAGTACCATCCTCTTTGGATTACTATAGCTTTGTAATATAATTTGAAATCTAGGAACATACATCCAACTCTTTTTTTTTTCCTCCCTCAAGATTGCTATAGCTATCTGGAGGAGTTTTCCTGGAGTGGTTGCATATAAATTTTTAAAGATTATTAGTTCTAGATCTGTGAAAATGCCACAGATAGTTTTATAGAGATTGCAATGAAACTGCACGTTGCTTTGAGTAGTATGAACATTTTAGCAATACTAATCCTTTCAGTTCATTAGCTTGGTATATGCTTCCATTCATGTGTTGTCTTCAATTTCTTTAATCAATGTGTTGTATTTTTCAAAGTACAGGTCTTTTACCTATTTGTTTCAACCTATTCCTAGGAATTTTACTGTTTTTGATGCAATTATAAATGGGATTGTTTTCTTAATTTCCCTTTTGAGTAGTTTATTATTAGTGTATAGAAACAGAGTAGATTTCTAAATATTAATTTTGTATTCTGCTACTTTGCTGAACTCATTTATTCTAATATTTTTTGGTGGCTTCCATAGGGTTTTCTACATACAGTATAATGTTATGTGCCAATAGAGACAGTTTTACTTATTCCTTACCAATTTGGATGCCTTTTTTTTTTTTTTTAATCTTCTTTCTATAGCTAGGACTTCCAATACTATGCTGAATAAAATTGGTGAGAGTGGGCATCCTTGTCTTTTACCTAATCTTGCAGGACAAGCATTCAGCTTTTCACCATTAAGTGTGATGTTAGCTATGTGTTTGTCATATATGACCTTCATTATCTTGAATTATGTTCCCTCTATACCCACATTGTTGAGAGTTTTTATCACAAATGAATGTTGAATTTTGTGACATGCTTTCTCTGCATCTATTTAGATGATCGCATAATTTTTATCCTTTGTTTTATTAATGTGGTATACCACAATTGATTCTTGGACATTGAACCATCCTTGCTTCTCTGGAATAAATTCCACCTAACGATGGCATATAATTTTTCTAACCTATTCTTGAATTCAGTTTAATATTTTGTTGAGAATTTTTGCATCTATGTTCATGAAGGACACTGGCCTATTATTTTTTTCTCTCTGTTATGTTTTTTTTTATGTTTGTTTTGTAATATGTTTGTCTTGTTTTGGTATAAGAGGATTACTGGCTTTGTAGAATGAGTTTAGAAGCATTCTTTCTATTGATTTATCTGGAATACTTTGAGAAAAATAGTTAATTATTTTCTAAATAGTTGGTAGGATTAAACTGTGAATGTTTCTGGTCTTGGACTTGGGTTTGTTGGGAGTTTTTTTTTAATTACTGATTCAATTTTATTTCTAGTAATGGATGTGTTCAGACTTTGTTTCTTCCTAGTTCAGTCTTGGAAAGTGTTGTTTCTAAAAATGTATCCATTTCTTGGTGGTGTAATTTTTGGCATATAATTGGTCATAGTCACTTCTCCTCTTTCATTTCTGATTTCATTTATTTAGGCCCTCCTTCTATTCTTGGTGAGTGTGACAAAATGTTTATCAATTTAAGATTTGTTAAATTATACCAAGTTTATTTTTTCAAAGAACTAGCTTTTAGTTTCATTGATCTTTTTTGTTTACTTAGGTTCCATTTTGGTTATTCCACCCTGATCTTTATTATTTCCACTGCCTTTAGATCTTGTTTTTCATTCTTTTTCTAGTTACTTTAAGTGTTTATTTGGAATTTTTCTTGATTTTTGTGGTAGGCAGGTATCACTATATAATTCCTTTGATAAACTGCTTTTGCTTTGTCCCACAGATTTTGGAGCATTGTCTTTCATGTATTTTCAATACATATTTTAAAATTTTCTCTTTGATTTCTTCTTTGACCCATTGATTGTTTAACAGCCTGTTGTTGAGTCTTCACATTTTTGTGTTATTTTTCAATTTTCTTCTTGTGATTGACTTTTAGTTTTATACCATTGTGGTAAAAATACTTGGTATAATTTTAATCTTCTTGAATTTATTGAGACTTCTTTTGTGACCTAACATATGATCTATCTTGAATAATGTTGAAAAGAATGTGCACTCTGCAGTTTTTGGATAAAATGTTTTGTGAATACCTATTATATCCCTCTGACCAAATGTATCATTTAAGACCAATGTTTCCACATTAATTTTCTGTCTGAATAATTGATATATTGACATAAGTGAGATATTAAAGTCTTCTACTATTATTGTTATACTATTAATTTCTCCATTTATGCCTGCTAATATTTTTTATTATACTTATATGTTCCTATGTTGGGTGTATAAACATTTATGACTTTTATATCTTCTTCTTGGATTAACCTTTTCAGCACTGTGTAATGCCCTTTTAAGTATCTTCTTACAATCATGTGTTAAAGTCTATTTTGTCTGAGATGAGTATTGCTATTCCAGGTTTCTTTCATTTCTACTTTCATTGAATATCTTTTTTCACCACTTCAGTTTCAGCCACTATGTATCTTTTTACGTTAACTGAGTCTCTTGTAAGAGCATATAGATGGGGCTTGATTTGTCCATTCAGGCACCCTATGTCTTTTGATTAGAGCATTTACCCCATTTATATTGAAAGTAATTATTGATAGGTACGCATTTGTACTTATCACCATTTTGTTCATTGTTTTCTTGATATTTATGTAGTTTTTCTCTATTACTTTCTCTTGTTGGTTCCTTCTCTTGTTCCTTGCTGGTTTTCTTTAGTGTTATGTTCAGATTTCCTTCCTCCTCTCTTCTCTTTTTGTCCTTTGCAGGATTTCTGGTTTTTGGTTACTAGAGGTTCATATATATCAACAATATATAAAGCAGTCTATTTTAAGCTGATAGGCATTTAAGTTTGATTGTGTTCTACACTTGATCTTAGCCAAAAGGCCAAAAAGAGATTGATTGTGTTCTAAAAACAGTACATTTTACTCCCCCTCCATACATTCTGTCTTTGACTTCATATTTTAGATAATTTTTGTTTTGTTTATCCTCTAACTGTTCATTGTATTTTTATTTAATTTTACTATTATTTTTCTTTTAATCTTCATACCATTTAAGTGGCTGATCCATTGCCTTTACTATATATTTACCTTACAAACTTTAAACATAATCCTATTTTTAAAAGACCCTTTAACATTTCCTGTAAATCTGGTTTAGTGTTGATGAACTTTGTTAATTTTAGTTTGTCTAAGAAACTATCTCTCCTTCAATTCTGAATTATACCCTTGAATATTCTAGGTTATAGGATTTTTTCCTTTTGGCACTTTAAATATATCCTGTCATTCCCTGCTGGTTTGCAGTGTTTTGCTGTGAAATCTATAGATTTTTTTTAATGGGGTTTTCCTTGTAAATGGTCAGTTGTTTTTCCTTTTGCTGCTTTCATCATTCTCTTTAACTTTTGCTATTTTAACTACAGTATATCTTAATGTGGGTTTCTTTTGGTTTATTTTGTTTGGAACACTCTGTGTTTCCTGGACCCAGGTGTTTGATTCCTTTACCAGGTTAGGAAAGTTTTCAGCCATTATTTCTTTAAATCAGTTTTCTGTTTTTTTCTTTCTTTTCCTTCTGAGATTTCTATAATGTGAATGTTACTGCATTTGATGTTTTTCTAGAGGGTCCTTAAACTATTCTCATTTTTAAAAATTACATTTTCTTTTTGTTTGGGTGATTTCCACGATTCTGTCTTTCAGGTCACTAATCTGTTTTTCTCTATTATCTAATTTGCTATTAATTTTTCTGTAGTGTACTTTTCATTTTAGTTATTGTATTCTTCAGCTCTGATTGATTCTTTATTATATTTAGTGTCTGTTTATTGAAGATCTCACTGTGTTCCTATTACTCGGAACTTTTTATCTGGCAAATTACTTCATTTCATTAGGGTTTTTGTTTGTTTATGAGGTTTTTTTCTTGCTCTCTCATTTGAAACATATTTCTTTATCTTCTCATTTTGTTTGATTTTCTGTAGTTGTTTCTATGAATTAGATAAAAGAGCGCTCTCTCCAAATCTTGTTTGTAGTAGTAGCCTTGTGTAGGAGCAACCTCTGTGTAGACTATATGCTGGGTAGTTTTGACAGGCAAGCTGGAGCCAGAGCGGGTGCATGCATTATCTGAGTTGCCTTGGAGGACCAGCTGGCTGGGCCTGCAGTGCATGCTGACTGAGGTGGCCCAGGGTATGTGTCTATAGTAGTGTCCTTCAGGGACAGCTGGTTGAGGTAGGCCAGGGCTCACTGTGGAGGCTTAGCAAGGTGGCTAGATCACTTAGATCAAGTGCTTGCCTGTGTTATCTAGGTGGAAGAGGAACATAAACAATGGTACTCACCAGTACTTCTGACCCTGAAAAGTTCCCACAGTTCCTAGAATGCTCTACCCATTTATCAGGAGTCATGGAGTTATGAAATGTAAAGCATAGGTGCTCTTAAAATCACTGTTTTATCACTGTACCTCAGAGCAGACAATTCTGCCCACTTTGGCCCCTCAGTGCTATTTCTTTCTACTGCAGGTCATCCCATCCAGGTGTGGTTCCCATAGTTACTCATTCTTCTCTACTGCCCTTCTCTATGTGGACCATCTCTCATTTGTTGTGCAGAGGGTGTTCAATCAGCCCTAAGTTGTTCCTCAGGAGAAATTGCTATATATGTATGTATATATTAGTGTGTCTGCAAAGGAGCTGAGTTCAGGGTCTTCCTATGCTACTGTCTTGAACCTTGAATAGCAACAGTTCTTGGATGAATCAGGTAACAATACCCATTAGAATAAAATAAAACAGTGGTATACTTCAGTCATGCTTTTTAAGTCTTGTAAATTACAATTTGAGAACATATTTGGTTAAATATGTGTACTTTCCCCCATACCATTGCAGTAGAGAATTAAAAAGTATTTTCTTACATGTGGATGACACGGCTTTATTTTATAAAATAACAGGTAATAACAACTAATATTTCATTTCTTAATAGGCAATTTGCTTTTTCATCTATTAACTGCCAAGTAAAATCTTCTCTCCTCACTAATAAATCACTGAGTCTTGGCAGTTATACTTTCCATCTCTTGAATCCATTCATACCTTTACAATTCCACTGTCACTACCCTAATCATTGTCATCATCAGTACTTTTCTGACTTGTAAGCTACAAAAACTTAAATCATATTATATTGTCCTGCTACTTTTCAGTGGTTGTTATTGCCTTTGGATGGGATCCAAAGTCCTTCTCATGCTTTTCAAGGTTTGTGTGAATTTGGGTCCTGATTTCTCTCCAATTTCAACTCTTGCTCTGACTTTTACTTGCCTTTTTTTGTTCCAGGGTTGAGATAACTTTTCTCAGGATGTTGCCTCTGACTTGACTTAACTAGCTTAGCACTTTCTGCAATAATATCCATAATACCATATATGTCACTTTGAATATTACAGTAAAATACTGATTACATTGTATTGTAAAACTTCTTTTGATATTTGTGTCAGTTACAAGACTGTAAGTTCAAAATAGGGCAAGGAATGTTTCTATCTTTTGTACATTTATCTCAATGTGCAAGAAAAGGTAGAAAATCAAGTTTTCACGGAGTAAATGAATTAATGAATGAATAAGTGAATATATATATATAATCTATTTATCCAGATTTTCTAAAGCTGATTCCAAGGTTAATCAGAGAACCAGGCATTTGTAGCACAATGCTTTGACTCCACATCGATTTGCTTTTTCTGAAATTTTCTAAACGTCATGCTATTAGCTTGCATACTCTTCTATTTCCTGAAAGGAACAATCGTCATGTGGTATTCTGCAACAGCTCTGTCTGGCTTCCATAATAATCACAGGCGTGCTATTCCTAAACATCTGTTTGCTTTTATCAGATTTTGTGACTCATAATAATAATTTATTTTTTCTGTTGACTTCTGTAAAGCTCAAATTCAAATATCTAGCACATTATCCTCAAATATTAAAGGGCTAAAAGAAATACATTTCTATATTAAATAAAATCCATGCTTCATTTTAATTTCCCAGTTGTCATTATTTTATTGTTAAATATATCTCATTGTGCTATATTGTAGCTATTTTCTGAAGCCACCTCAAATCCTTCAAGTCATGGGATATTTGGATATGGGTGGGTGAGGAATACCAAAGGAGGTGAACAGGGAATGAACTATGTATTATGTACTTCTTTGGTGTGCTAAGGAATATGGACTTTAGGTAAGGTGAAAATAAATGAAATATTGTGATAACAGCAGTCTGTTAAATGCTATTATGGAGTACTACTTTAAAACAAAGATTAGAAATAAAATGAAATATTTTTATTCCAATATTCCACTGAGTTGGTACTTCCTATTCTAGTGTTTAGTTCTAACATCTTTGTTTATGCCCAAATAAATGCCAAACACAAGAATAATTAAGGCATACATGAAAACAAATGCCAATTTTACATTTAATAGTTCAGTCACATTGAACTGTTTAACTATGTTAATATTTAAAACATATATATATATATATATATATATACATATATATATAGAATGACAATAAAGGTAGATAAATTAAAAACTAATTATCTCTTTCCATATTTTTTATTTTGTTATCCAGCTCATCCTTAAAATTAGTTTAGCATTGTCTAATTGCGCTCCTTATTGTGTGACACACATTAAGTCACTTATTTCCCGGTTTCAGTTTCTTTGTTGAAAAACTAAGAGCACTTAAGTGAAGACCACATATTGTTGATCAACCCATCTTCTTGGGCAGTGATTAATTTAGGGCTGGGCACCTGTTTCAAGCAATGCTAAACTGTGTACTCATCAAAATTTTTGTGTTTTCAGTCTCAAAAAGACAATCACAATTACTTTTGCATATGAGCTATAAAGGTAATTAACTGAGGCTACTTTTGTCCATTCTACCAGTGGGAGAGAGCTCAGCAGGTAAAGAAAATCTCACCTTAGAAATATAAAGTGAGCTCAGGTGACATCATTGGAACTCTTGGATCCAGATATGCCTGAAGTCAGACATATTCATGGGCTTTTCAATTACATGGAGTAAATGGGTTCCTTATTTGCTTAAGCTAATTTGTTGTTTTAATTCAATGATTCTGGATTATTACAAATTTCATATCTATATTTCTATGGTTTTTCTTCATAAAGACTGCTAAAGTCACTTAATAATTTAGTTAGCATCTAAACGACTAGTTACCATGATTATTTATTTAAATAGATGAAGAGGAGCATTCTGAGCTCATGGAGCTAATAGAAGCTTTTAGACTGGAAATGGGAGTAATCTTGTAATCAAATATTATGGCACAGGAAAGGTCTATTTAAATTAGATTTTTTTTGAATAGATAATCTTGAAATAATACGTATGTTTTAAGTTAAAGTAGCACGAGATAATTCATGACTAATTCAAGTAGATTTCTTTAAATGCAAGAATGATGATTCCTTTGAAGGTAGGGCAATTAAAATCTGCACAGCTAATACACAGAAACAGGAGTTTAATTTTATCATTTTACCGATTCAAACCAAACTTAGCCATGAATATGACTTTATATAATTTTCTTACCGGGATCATTTCCTGGTGTTATTTGTGAACATGAAATCTTTGTGAAAGTAGGCTTTCACCAACTGAATGAGGCTTACATCAAGTTCTAAACCTTGAGCAAACAAGTAGACTGTTCTCAGAACATTTTCTTTGGATTTGTAATCAAACAGATCTACGTAAAACAGCCAAGTACCACTGCTCTAAAACAGAAAACTCTTATTTAAAAATAAAAGGCAGTTTTTCTTTCTCCAAGTTAAATATGTTCTATGTTTCTGACAGAACTCTTTCTCAATTTACCCTAAAAAGGACTAACCATATTTTGAAATTATTTTCAGTTAATATTTGGGAAAGTCAAATGTTTTACTATTTTGTAGTCTAAAAACTTGTGTAATATTTGTATATTTAAAGTTTTGTTTTCCATTTCATAGGATGCCAAGTGTGACTGAAAAGAAATTATCTTAAAATAATGGCTCCTTATAATTCTCAGTAAATAAAACTCTAATTGTGTAAACCATTAAAAATTTCCCATAATGTGCAAAATGATTACAGATTTAAATAGCAATGTTTTAAACATAAGAGGGCTGTCCAGAAAGTATCCAGCCATGTAATATGAAAAAATAGAAGCATTTATGGCTGGATTTTTTCTTTATGGCCCTCATACATTTAAATATAAATTTTCTGTTGGGGCTTATTTTAAATTATATCCCATTATTAATCTGAAAATAGAAATATAAAGCAATGTAGAAGTCTGGTGTTTCTGTTTTAAGGTACTATATTCAGAAATATCTCTAAGTGTTAGACCATTGAGCTATGAGCTTTTGACTAGGTAATCATGTGAACTAAACCTCTGAAATTTCCTATATGAAAAAATCTGGAAATGGAAAAGGATATAATGATCTGGATTTTGTAGGATCCAAGGATATGTGTCAAACATTTTCAGCACATCCTATTTCGATTTATTTTTGGCTTATGTAGACCAATCTTAACCTAGACATGAAATATGGAAAATGATTAATCTGACTTAAGACATAAAATAGGAATTATGACACAGCCAGAACATTTACACAAGCACACATCATTAATTAAATATGGGGAGGGGACAGCTCTATCTTCATCTACAAACAATGGCTCTTCTGGTAGTTATGAGGGTTATGAGAGCTTCAGTTTGAACTTTCTTGACTTGTTTTTTTACATTGAACTTTATACCTGCAATGACGAAATTACTCTTATCCTTTATATCTTGAATTAAGCTCAAATCTTAACTTGCATTAGAAACAGTCCACAAAAATAATATAAAAATCTTGAAAATAAATTTCACAGACTGAGCGTACACTTCGGGAATTTTTACTTAAGGTATTTGCAATTTACAAAGAACAACAAAAAACCCAGAACCCAACCTTTTACACTGTTTATTGATCTTTTCCCTATCTCAGTTAAATAATAATTTTCTTAATATTTTTTCTTGTTTAAAAAAATCAGGAAGATGTAAAATAAATGCAAATGATTTGTATAACAGACAAGTTTAAAGGACACCCATTCCAAATCTAAAACACTAATATTTTATATATACAATTTTACATTTGAATACATTTTACATTTGAATTAATATTTTAAAAACCATTTAGTTCTGGAGACAGCAATGAATGAAAATATGAGCTTAAAATTTCTCCAGTGAAAACTGTATTTTGTGTTGACTAATAGAACATAAGACCTGAGGGTGTTGTCATGCGCATTTTGTTCTGCCTAAACCATGCTCTCACAACAAAATATACAATAATGAACTATAGATTGTATTTCATGTCCATGTTCAGCAAATTCAGAATAAGCAAAATTTCAATAATTTCTGCAGCAAGTCTGACTATGATCTGAAGTAAAAATATGCCATTTAAATAAATATGTCTTAACTCAAAATAATACTTCATGATATTTGTGTAAGCTGGTACCTTTATGGCAATAATTTGGCATATCTGACTGAACTCACCCTCTAGAAATATTTTCTCTACACCAAATGCCAAAGTGAACTGATTCCTGTTACACAAAATGTGTCTTAAGTCCATCTTCTGGACATAGATTCTAGGGTACATAGGGGCATTTATAGTCTTTTCTGGGCATGACTGGGGTGCTTTCCCTAGATTGTTTCTACATCTATTTCCATTTCTTGCTTAGATTTCCTGATTGCTTTGGGAGGTGATGCTTTATAGTACAACTGCCATGATGAATGTTTCCCAAGGATACATTTTAATTTAATGCCATGCTTTTGAAATTTTAGTGGCTGTCTTTGTGAGGTTGAGTACCATGCTTCTTTTCACAAAGTTCCAGCCAGAGCTTTAGCATGATCCCAAAAGTACGTGAGAGCTGAGCTGAGTTTTCCCCCCACGCCTGGTCACAGTCCAACAAAGACAGTCATAGGACAAATGGAGGCCCAGGGCATCCAAAGCAGCATTAAATGATTCACAGCTGCATCGAGTTATATGTGATGTTTCTAAGCATTGGGTTGAATCTATATCACATCAAATATTCAGTAAAAATGCAAAATGTAGTTAGCCAGATGTTTTGCATGCAACAGGGTAAACATGTCAACATAGGAATAAACACCTGGGAGTTTCAATATGATTTAACTGGCATCATGAATGGAGACATTAGCATAAGTAGTTACTTTTAAATAATTAAATGAAAACAAAGGTATTTTTAATACTAAGTACTCACAATCTTTGGCTTCATATGAAACAGGGTGGAATATCTAAGTCACCCCACCATGCAGATGAACAAGGGGGGAAAAAACAGCAGCTTTATTTGGTCTGTAACCAACCTGCTGAACCCCCGGCAGCTGGTATGGGAATGGGGTGGAGAAAGGTGAGGAGTTAACATTTACTTAAACAGTCTGGTGTGGTTGGGCTCAGTGTCTTTAAACAAGAACATTCAGTCTCTCAGATGTGAGCTTCCCGTGCTGCCTTCCTCGTGATTTGTCAGAATAGTGGGAGGTGTGTGTAACATGTGGGGCCTCAGATGACAGCGGAAGAGTGGAAGTCTTCAGGTATGGTGTCCTCTAGCTCCCTCAGGATCGTTTGTGTCTCTTCTACCTGGCAACAGTTGGAGGGACCTGTAGGCTCATCTCTCTCTCTCCCCCCTCACTGTTCCATTCCTCCCTTCTTTCTCCATTTCAGTTTCCATGACACTCCCTGGTTTACTCCACCCATCTCATTTCTGGCTGTGTCCTCAAGCAGTTTTGTCCCAGAGGTCTGTTCTGCAGCCTCTGTGTCTGTTGAGTTTTCTGGTCAGGGCTCTTAGCTCCTCTAGGTTCCAACCGTGTTGTCAGGAACACAGAGGACATGAGAAAAGTAAAGATGCTGTGCTGACCACTGCCCCAGAATTAACCCAGGTTGGAATGGGTGAACACACAAAACAATCCATTCTGAGTCTCAAATTGCAAATAGAGGCAGAGGGCTTCCTCTCACTTCAGTGCTACCTCATTCAGCTGAAGTTTCTCTGTCTTGCAATTCAGAATTGGAAACTTGAACTCACGTACGACCTACACTATCTTTACCTCCTCTCATTTACCAACACCCTGCAGGCTGGAAAATGGGCAGCTTTCCTTCTAGGGCACAACCGCCTTTCTCCAATTTCATGAATAAGACTGATCGGTGTCCAGAGGTATTTTTGCAACATTTATGGAGAATTCTAATTCTAAACCATCCAGGATTAGCCATTCATGTGTTAAATGGTAGCTACAAGAATACAGGTCAAAAATCCTCTTTTGATAGTCATGTCTTTAAAGGATGCTCTGGATGAAAAGTCCTACTCTTGAGTGTCATCAGCTGAATACCATCTACCCTCTTCTCTTTGCATTCCTCCTCTTCTGCTGCTTGTTTTCTGCCTCCTTTTTGCCTCCCACTACTTGTTCTTTAAATGGATGAGACTCCACACTTATTAGGCCTAAAAAGTTATGTGCTCAAATGGTAAGCTTCACTATTAATGTAATACATTTTAAATGTTGAAGAAAAAATTAATACAGTTTATGATAGTAAAAGTAAAGATTTACTCTAGCATGTTAATTTGAAAATATTAATAAATGACAGATTGGAAAAGGTTTGAAATATCTAGGACTAATGAGATTTGACTATACAAAGAACACCTGTGAAACAATAAAAAGTCAGCAAACTTTGTAGAAACATGTCAAAGAATATGAAATGAGTTCTAGAAGAGGAAACTCAATAAGAACACAAAATTAGCAAATGAAATTTGCCAATAGTCACTAGTAATAAGAAAAACACAGTATCAATGAGATAAATGTTTACACCAGTTATTAATGTGTAAGCGAGAATGTTGGAGTATAGGAACCTTCATATTCTGATGGATAAATTAAGTATACATGTACCAAATTAACCAGAAATTCTGGACCTTGGGATTATATATGTATCTATCTTAAGGAGATTCTCAGACACATCTAACAGGATATATCTGCTTTCTTCTGTCATGGAACAAATGATCTCTACTTTGGTAATTGTAAACAACACACATTTATTGCATCACAGTTTATGTAGGTCAGAAGTCTGGGCTTGGCTTAGTTGAGTTCTCTGCTTAGGGTCTCACAAAGCTGTAGTGTACATGTTGCACAAGGCTGTGGTTTCATCTAATACTCGAGGTCCTTTTCCAAGCTTATGTGGTTGTTGGCAGAGTTGATTTCTTCACAGCTATTGAACTCATAGTGTCTAGTTCTTCAGGGCTAGCAGCAGACTGGCTCTTCAGGAAGGATGAAGCCTCTCTCTTAGGGCTTTTACCCTATGAATTCAGGCATGCTCAGGCAATCTCCCATTCAATACAATAAAAATCAATGGGGGGGACTTTAACTACATATACAAAATCCTTTCACTTTTGGCAAATAATGTAATCTAATCACAGGAGTGAAATTCTACCACTTTTCTAGGACCCACCCATGTGTAACAGGAGATTATATGAAGGCAGGCATGGCTCTTTGAGGGTTATCTTAGAATTCTGTCTTCCACAAGGAATAGGCATAAGAATATTCATGGGAGCTTTGTTTATTCTGGCAAGATGTTGGAAGCACTCAGGGGACCCATCACCAAGGAATTCTTACATTAAAAAAGTAAAACTATTCTGAAGAAAACTATGCTGTTTCTAGAATCAATAGATTTTATAGATTCACAGCATATGGAAAAACAGTACTGAGTGAAGAAGTTATGAAACAAAGATTTATAGCAATAATCCCATATACTCATATGTATACCAAAAATACATATTAAGTGATCTAGATTATATAAGAACAATAAAAAAAAATCCATAAACGTAGTATCACAGGTAGGTATGGTGAGGAAATTTAAGGGGAGGCTATAACTAAGTAAATGAATCAATATATAAAATTCTTGGTAGATATCATTCTTGGTATTCTGATGTGCATTTGATATTGTATATACTACGTTAAGATTACACATGATACCTTGGAAAATGCATAAGTCATGTTATACAACTACATAGAAATATATATCCAACATAACTTGAGTCTAATAACTTGAGAAAATGCCACCCAGAGTTACGAAAGTGACCATATGTAGTCCATAATATGTATTGTATTAATAACATCTGCATTGTTTTTATGCTTATAAAATTACTTTACACCTTCTTAATTTTTTTTCATTGGTAGATTTTTTTCCCCACTGATTTTAATCCTTAGCACATATTCCTAAGATTTTATATCTTTGGTATTCTTAAAAATTCAATATAAATTTATATGCATCATATATTATGAAATGTCCTACTGTCCAAATTCTTTGTTCTTAATTACTTTTGACTTCAATGGGAGACTTAGAAAGGAAGAAACCCCAGGCACATGGGTTGTGCAGTGATTACATCTAGAGAAGGGGCCTTCCCAGGAATAAAACTACTCTTGTTCGACCAGTGATCTTAGAGATTAACGGAACTTCACATTTTCTCTCTAGGACATACTAATAACGTCTTAGCCCCCCAAATAGAATTGAAGGCCTAAATTACAGTGTTAGTCTGATGTTTTAATACATTGACAAAAGAAAGGTATTAGAATTTCTACTTCATTTTAGGCAAGAACTGACCCAAAAGCTTCATAATAGTAAAACATGCAGAAAATTTCAGCACTCTCTTATGCCATGCCATATAAAATATACCAAAATATAAAAGAATGAATCAAAGTTTTATTTCTTCCAGATGAATGTAATTGTGGACAAAGGCTTGCAGATTGTTTACCACAAGGGATAGTTTTCTCTTTCTGAAGTATGATATGCTAAAATGCAAGATTTTTTTCAAAATGTGTTATTTGCAGTTAAAGTAAGACATTTGTTTAAAGTTACAGTATTCATTTTACAGATACATTAGTATATATGAGGGCTTTATGGAAAGTATCCAGCCATGTAATATGAAAAATAAGAGGCTGGATTTTTTTCTGGACAGCCCTTGTATATTCAACAGGAAACTTTGGTTCATGGAGCCAGAGGGTGGTAGTGTCTGCCCCCTTTTTCCTTCACCTCTTCTTTAACTCCTCCCTCATTTAACACAGATGTTTGATCACTTTATATGTTCCAGGATACTAAGAGTTATGGAGTCATTCACCAGGAACTTGCATTCTAGAGGGCTTCCTAGGAAACTACAGCAAGCAAGAAGGGGAAGAAAAAAAAAAGATGTCTTAGAGGAACTTAGAGAAACAGGAGAGGATTGAGGGCTAGCAATAGTCAGGAATGACTTCCCAGAAAGCAGAAACCATCAGATCTGGGTTTTGAAAGGTGAGCTAAGGGGTCAGCTTGGGAAAGCACTTGATGAGTTCGCTAGATAGTGAGAAACAGGGTTCCCCAGGGAAGAGAGCACTTTGTGTATAGGGAGAAGGAACAGTACTGAGAAGTAAACAGTGTAGAGCGGTGAAAGGAGGCAAGAGGACATGGAAGATGGGAATAAACAGGACTTGGAATAAGTAACTGAAGCGTTAGATTACAGAATTTAAGAACTTCAAGTACACTATTAGTAGGGGAAAGCTAAGGAAAACCAGAACCCTTCACTGCTGTGCTGACCAGACAACATGAGAGTACCAAATAGACAGGACAGGTAGAATGGCAGGGCCAGATACAAATTTAAAGAAAAAAATCCAGAGCAAAGGAAAAGAAATAAGGATAACACTAATCTCAGTCCAGAGAAATCAGGTTAGTATTGAGATGAATAATGTTGCTGTACGTAGAAATATGTATGAAGGAATTCAGGGAGAAAAATAAACTTGAATGCCTGTATTTAGGTGGTGCTTTAATAGGATAAAAGATATATTTAGAATATTTCCTCACATACATATATCTTTAATATACTGTGCTGTCGCTCTCGTTATGACTCAGTACTATGTTCTTTGCAGTTTACCATTACAGCTCATTGCAATTTTTAATTGCAATGTTAGTAGTTAAGCCCAGCCTGTTATACTCCTTAATAGGAGTTTTTCAATAGCATTAATTACATTTTTGCATGACTGCCATATTTTAAGATGACTTTGTTTTAGTATATTTCATTATTGTTGGCTTGTTTAATAATACTAAGCAGATGTAATGACCATGATAGAACATTCTGTGGTATTTAAATCCTTCTGGGATAATTTCTTTCTCTGATCACTCTAGCTTTAATATAATGTTCTAGGCATTTTCTCTTTTATTTTCATCAAACCATATGATTCAGCAAGCCAGCTGAATCAAAATAATTAGACTAATAATTTGTATTTGTCCTTTGTGTTTTCCCAAGTCATTTCTTATACAATACATCATCTGAAATAAAGTAAAATTTTAGATAGATACTGACATTTAGAAAGAATGCTTTATTTACACAGCTAGTTAATTTTTTCTTTTTTGATAGGGAAGTTCGTGGTAGCCAGCTATTTTTCCTGTGCACCTGGTTTTTATGTATTATTTACTTCTCAATTTAAGTGACAACATCATTTTTGAAATGACAGTTTAATTTGAAAGTGAAAAAATATAGTTGCTTCTATCTGGTGGATATTTTTGTTTTTACTAACTATGGTTATCTTCTTTAACCTTTCAATGGAAAACAATGCCAAGAGGTCTGGTCGTGTCTGTGGCACTCACATTATTTTTTCACACTTTCTCAAAAAGCATTTACTATGAAGAACCCAGTTTCCCTTCTAGTAATACTTTCAACGAAAGAATCTTAATATGGATTTTGACAATTTGCTGAAAAGTTGCCACTATGACAACCCAAGATTTGATACCTAGAAATTTTATATTGCTTTTGAAATTTCTATTTCCATAACATATATCTCCTTCTCTCTGGGAAGTTTGAGGATAATCAAAGCTTTACAATTTTTTATTTACTCATGTTCTGTAGGTAAAAATACAGAAATTTGATATAAGTGTATGATGCTGTTGCCTTGGGAAACAACAGCGACATCTTTTAAGATCCTCATTTCACTTCCACCTTTAGTTCACAGTTTCTATTCAGCTGCATATTGGCTACACATATCCTAGTCTTTTACCAAAAAATTGGCTAAAATATTTATAATCAGGAATGTAGAGAACAGTATATTTTAAGTCACATTTTCTGGATTTGAATCAGGAGTTCCACCTCTTACTAATTTCTCTACATTTCAATTTCTTATTTTCTTGATGAGTATGGCTAAAGGTTTATCAATTGTTTATTTTTTTTTAGTCTCTATTTCATTTATTTCCTTCTTGCTACTAACACTGGATTTTATTTTTTCTAGTTCCTTATTTTTCTCCAGGTTGACTGTTTTACTATATAATTTAGTTGTAATTCTAATGTGGTCATGGGAGGAGGCAAGTGGAGTGTTTGTGTATTCTGCCATCTTAGATATATAATCTGTGTTATAGTTTTCAAAGTACAGGTCTCTTACCTCCTTGGTTAAACTTAAGGCTAATTAATTTATTTGTTAAGAGTTCTAAGTTAGACTGAATGGCTGAGAAGCTAGTATATGATGACTAAATGTTTAATGGTGAAATTTACTGACAAAGAAGCAATAGGGAAAGATCAGGCTAGGTTGATTGGACATGAATTTGATTTCACATGTGTTATATTTTGTGTACAGGAATACACACTAGGCAGTTATATATGGGATTCTGTGTGTCAAAAGATTGGATTGGGGATTTTGTTTGGGTATATATTAGGTATATATTAACATTTGACATTTGAAATTAAGGGCACAGATGAGACACTCAAGAAAAAGGAAATGGAGAAGAGAATATAGCTTAGGGTAAAACAAACAATGAAGGATAAAAAATGAGCATGCAATGAAGACTAAGAAGTAATAGTGGAGAGAGAGGAAAGCTAAGAGGGTGGTGTAAAAAAAAATAGCGAGATGTATGAGGGCTGTCCAGAACATACCAAGCCATGTAATACAAAAACCAGAGGCATTTGTGACTGGATTCTTTTCCGGGCAGCTTTCATATATATAACTACAGTAGACCCCCTTGAACAACATAAGAGTTAGGGACATAGACCACCCACATAGTCAAAATCTGAGTGTAACTTAAGTTGGCCCTCCACATACACCAATTCCTAACCATCAGTTGATCCTGGAATAATGTCGTTTGAAATGTACTGGTCAATTTAACTGAGCAGCTCAATTGAAAACAAATCTGCATATAAGTAAACACATGTAGTTTAAACTCATGTTCAATGCTCAACTGTATATATATACATACATATATATACACACACACATACATATATAACATAAGGGATAAGTTAGTTGTGCTGAGAGTTTTATGTAAATAAGGAGCAAAAAGTGTCCACTGAGTTTAACAGTAAATAGTGCAGACAATTATAAGCTAAAGATTGTTTCCCCACCCCTGCCAATTGTAAATAAGATATTAAATAATATTGTGCCTCATTTTATGAATTCTATTAAATCTTTATTTTGCTGCTACTCATGTACCCCAGCAGGATGAATCTGAATGATATATATATGACACTCTGACTGCTAGTGAAAACTAGAAAAACTGACTTAAATTAAAAAAATAAGTAAAAGGAAACTTTATTCAAAAACAGTAATTTAGATAATCACACTATTAGAACTGAAAGATATTTTACAATTCATCCAAACAGCCTCATTTTTTTAAATGAAAGAATTAAAGTTTAGCCAAGTTAGCTTAAACTTATTTCTCTTTTATTCTTGAGGATCAACTTTATTCCTTCTGAATGTGTGCTGGAGTTTAAAAACTCTTTCAGTGCTTATGAAATCCATATAGAGACACTGCACTAAAATAATTGAAGTCAAGCCCTTCTAAGCATGTGCTAGGCATTTTCTACATGGAAATGAGAAGAAAGTAATCTACATGTTTTAAAACCTTTATTGTGCTACCACAGAGTTTGCTAAATTAGACTCGTTCTTTATGTTTTATGGGAAATAGAACTATGAGGACTAAAGGAGTTAACCATACTAAATCACTTGTCATAGTTTGAGAATGTAAAAAGAATAGCATCTCACATACATGAGAAATATACGCTTAAAATGCTGGTATATTTTCTGCAAGGTTTTAGTTTCCCCTTATATATTTTTGATGGAATGAAGCAAGCAGTAAGTAATAAACAATAGGAATGACAGTGCAGATAAGCCTAAGGAAATCTAATTTAAGCTCTTATCTAAAGCAATAAGTCTACAGGGCTTTAGGAAGAACTGTATTTGCCAGTGGGTTAGACCAGTGTATTATTTTTAAATCAATCTTTCCTTTTTTCCAAGTTCCTAATACTTCTCATTCTGCCCTAGTCAGACACTTGAATGGTAAAAGTTCTCTATTATTCATCACATACCTCAAGCTGTTCCTGTCAAGTTTCTCAATTCATTTCTTACAGGTAGTTCACAAAAATACAGCCAAAAACTTGTCAGCCAGGTATAAACCCATCTGAAAAAAAAACGTGGAGCCAGACTTCGGCAAAAAAGGATAATGGACTGGAAACCTGTATTCTTTCAATACCTGCAGTTTGTTTACTTTGTACCAGCTGTTAAACCCTACTTCCAACAATCAGAATTTTCATTTTCATCTTTTTCACCTTCACTAATAAAGGATAACTCCTTCCCCAAGGAAGAAGGAAATATTCATAAGAAGAGCATCATTCCTAGCCATTTAGTTTTAGGAGTCAGTTAAATATAAGTAACAAAAGAAACTTCAGGATACAAAAAGGAAAACAAGCAAATGTTTATTACCTTGGTGGAATATTTTGTAGATATGCTAATTCTTAACCAAATGTTTGGCCAGGTGAGACTTCTTTAAAATTCAAAATATTTAAATAAGAGATAAAAAACAAAACATTATTTCTCATTAAAACCTTGTTCTTCTGTGTGTCTTATGATTAAATACCATGATTTGGAAGACTGAAGTGGAAATAAGAAGTAGTAAAAAAGCTTGCTTTTTTTTGGTCAGTTTTTAGTCTTGTTTCCTGATCTTCTGTGAAATGGTATGTTTGTATGACCTGAAGAGGATCCCAATAAGAAATAAATGTTGGCCTACAAAGAAAATTTCTGCCTCAAATCAACAAAAAACAGAATTCTGAAGTAAAAGTCTGATTAATATACAAATATTAATATATTCAAGAAATGGCATAGACGTAGTCAAATAGCTTGATTGATGTCGGCGTTTTAGCTAATTGTGTAGGCGTTATGTAAACAAAAAGCTACTCTTCACTCACTCTTAATCATCAGTCAGTATATTTCACTCAAGACAATTAAGGAAGAATTTCCAGAATAAAGACAAACTAAATATCAGATTTTAAAAGTGTGATTTTCTCTGAAAATAATGTATACTTGTATACCAGGTGAATTCTCAAAGTCAACAGTTAGTCTTAACTTCTTGATTTTAGATTTTTCTCGATTATAAAAATCCTTTCATAATTTTTTTTCCTTGACTTCTCATCAAGTGCATTCTTAGATGTCATGGGAAAAGGATGTGTCAACAAATTATTCATCTTCTCGAAATATATATAATGCATTAGGGGATGAAATTACCACAGACAGTGAATAATAGGAGACAGTGTTAGGGGAATTTAGATGATAAAATTATTAATACATTTGAAAGTTAAGAAAGGGTTCATGGAGAGAAACTTGAGCGAGAAAAAGGCATACAGACATGAGACAAAGATTCAACAAGCAAGTATTACCCTTTAAGAGAGAAGTAGAATCAAGATACAAAGATTGAGGTGGGAATGGCTGATGTCAAGTGAGCACTTATCATGAGATTTCAAAGTTTATAGGAAAATATTAAATGAGTTTACTGGTAGATAATAAAATTGATAATTTTTGGGATTGTAAACAATATAATGTAATGATTAAGAGCTTGAGCTCTGGTGTCCTGTCACTCACTGGATATATAATCCTGCATACATCAGTTTATTATCTTCAAAATGTGAAAAACAACATTGTATAAGTAATTAGAATGTTGTCTGGAACTTAGTGACTAATTCTTAGCTGATATTACTACAAAAAATTTTGGAAATAGTATTGAAGGAACTTTGCAAAGATTATAATCAATAATTAATAATAATTGAATAGCAGTAGATTTTTTAGTTATATTTGGACACTATAATTTCAGATAATAACCTCTCCTTCTACTATCCCAGAGTATTTCACCTATATTCTATTACACTTGGTTGTAAATCCTAGAAGACAATTGCAGTACTAATTTACAATAGAATCTCAGTTAACTGGCACCCATGGGGATTGGTAGATGCCAGTTGCTAGAGTTCCAGTTAAGTGAGAGTCTACTTTAATTTCAAATCTTCAGAGCACGTAGGACAAACCGAACAAATAGATGTTTACAAGCACTACCTAAATGAATGAAGAAATGATGTTGTTGAAGTACTAAAAATGTGGGGGATCTCTAAGCAGAGCTGAAAAGACTAAATCTTTGAACATTCTCACTGTGAGGAAAGTAGGAGGAGGAAAAAGAAGAGCCCACCAAAAAAGGCAGTAATAAGGTTAAAAAGAGAAACAGTTCTAATGATGTCTTAACTTTTATGTAGGTCTTGGCTTTCACAAAGATTGTCTTCTATACAAGTTCATAACACTACATTTGTACCAGGTTTAATAGTTAGACTCTCCAAAGACATCAAAAAATAGTTCTTCAATAATAACTCTAACGTATAATGTTATTTTATTGGAAGAAGAATATACGATCAGTAATGTGCAATCAGCATGTACTTCACACGCCTATAAAAGAAAGAAAAGTATTTTCTGTGCATTGCTTTTCCTAGTCTTGCAAGTTTGGGCTCTCCTTGAAAAAACTGTAAAAGGCCATAAAGTGATAATTAATTAGTTTCTAAGAAAAAGTAGTATCTTTGACACATATTATTGATCAAAAGATATAATTTGTCAGAAATGTATCCTAATGCTAAAAGGGATTTTTAAAGAATATCGTAGTTTGCTGTGTATAATGTGCACTTTTTTGCCCAAAGTGGTGAGAGAAAAATGGAGATGCACATTATACATGGGTAGTATTAATTTTGTATCTGTATAAATGTTTTTAATTCTTTCATTTATGCTTTTGAGTTAAAAGTGTAACTCTAGACATGAATTATGATATCTGTATGCAAAATAATAACTCAAAATACAATAATCATTTTTAATATAAAAATATTTTATATGTAAAATTGCTTGTACCTTGTATCTGTTGTTTTGTCATTATTTGTTACATAAAATTTTTTGTACTGTAATATTAAAAAATAAATATAAAATTCCTTTATAATACAAAAAAACTAGTACCTAAATATACAAATACAAATTTGCATTAAAAAAATTAAGATTTTTTTACCTGAAAGTTTGGGCCAAAAATGTGGTTGCACATTAAACACAGCAAAATATGGTACTTAGTTTAGCAGTCAGGAGGCATTCTTAGTTCCTTGGGAAATGTGTATTATTTATACTAAACATCACTAAAATATCCATAGTGATTTTGCCTCATGTAACATATAACCTTGATGAAGACTTGAAAAATAAAAAATTACATACTCAAACCCAAATATTTGAAAAGACATCGATGTTTTAGCTTTCTAGAAAATATAGATCATATTATTCATATTTCCTGATGCATAATACATGTGTTGATAGGTCAGAATAATTACAAATAGATAATATAGAACAGTTTTAAAATGTTATTATTATATTATATCCATTTAGAAGTACCTTCATTCTTGTGTGAGATATCATCTGATGTTCTCAACCTTAAGGTTAACATTTTTCTAGTATGTTTATATTACATGAACCCACCCCTGCCTGGTCATGGCTACATAGACCAGGGATGGGTAACTAATTGAGAAAATGTCAACAGAGAAACTTGGCAGGTTAGGTAGAAATAAGGCAACCAAGTTTTCTCTCCTAGGAATTTGACCCAGTCTCTTTACATCTCAATTTCAATTATTTGTGGAAATTGGACTTGTAAGTTTATGCATTTGTAGGGTTCAAGGCACCATGCGGTGAAGTCAAGACAAATTACATACATTAGAGAAGAGAAAACCAGAATGGAGACTAACAGCCTTCTGTTTCTGTCTCTCAGGAGGCCTGGAAGCACTTCCTGCTCTTGAGTTCTGTGAGACACCCTGGACCTTCTAAACTAGCTTTTTGCTCAAGCTAGTTTCAGAGAGTTTCTGGTTGTTGAAACCAAACCATTCCTGACCAAATTCTAGAACAATAAAATTAATTGAAATACAATCTGAGAAGCCAGTGCTATGCAAGTACAGCTGCAAAAGTTTGGGGATCATTTTAGATGACAAAGATAATGAAGCATAGCTAAATCTTCCCTGATACTCTAGTAGTTTTCTTGCCAGGGAGCCAATGAATATCAAACTCTTAGTATTAGTTTTACTTTTTAGATGGTGAAAACTGAAGCCTAGGGAGAGACGTCATTTAGCTCCATGACATGGATCTAGTTGCCAACAGATGCAGGGTTAGGTGGCTTAGTTCTAGGACCTACCCAATAGTCCTTTCTATCATCACTTTGCTTTTATGGCTATAGTGCCATACACAATGAAACAGAATGAAAAATTAGATATGTTGAAAAAAATATTTGTTCTTCTCAAAAATAAGGAATTTTGATATATTTCAGGGTCCAGTCTCTGGCCTTTTCTATAAACATTCAGTCCTTGAGCTGATCCAGTTCTATGGTTTTAAATATCTTCTATATGTTTGTGACTCCCAAATTGCAGCTGCAATTTCCTCAGACTTTAGACTAGTTTTATTGCCCACTGCTTATTTGACATCTTAAACTTGACAAGTACGAAGGCAAACTGTTGAATTCTATCCCCTAAACTATTCTTCCCTTGTGTTCTCATCTCAGAAAATGGCACCTCTGTTCATCAGTTACTCAGACGTAAAACCTTGGAATTATCCTCGACCTTTTCTCACATTCCATATCTTGTCTACAAGCACAGCATGCTGGCTCTGCCTCCAAAATATATTTCAAACCTGGTATTTTTTTCCCATTTTTTCCACTGCCACTGGAGTCGAAGCTAGTACCATTGGCTTCTACTTCCCAGATCTTCTGCCAGAATAATTTTCAACACACACAATGTGATTCATGTAACTTTCCTGCTTACAGAACTTCAGCAGTTTCAGATCATATGAACAAAACATTGAGTAAGTGTAGAAGGCCTACGATGGCTCAGACTACTTTTTCCCTGATTTCTTGCTGCAAATCTCCTTTGATTATTTACATCATCCATGCTGCCTTCCTTGCTTTTACTAACACAATAAACTTTTTATTTGCCTCAGGGTTTTGTGTTTGGGGATTCCTCTGCCTGTAAGGCTCTCCTTTGTGTCTTCATCTATCACTTCTTTCATGATCCTGCTCAAGTGTACTTTCTTTGGGGAGTCTTTGATTTCTCTTCCTAAAGTAGCAGACACAGTCCCTTTACCTTTATATCCTTACATTTCTTTCATAGCACTTAATGCTACTTGATAATCTGTGTGTGTGTGTATAGATGATTTTGTTCATGGAAGCATCCCCAGAACCTAGAATTACATCTGGAATATCATAGTTGCTAAATATATGTACTGAATGTGTCAAAGCTTTCTAATATATAGAATTGTTTATTCTTAATAAAACATCTTTTCAGAACGTAACTTGAGATTTGGAAAGATGGCAAAGAGAATGTTGAAACATGCATATCGGACATTTAAAGTATATGATTTCATAATATATTTTAAACATGTTTTTATAAATTTATTAGTTAATGTTAGATGTTGTACTTGATTAATTTAAACAGAGGTATACTCCCATGAAACATCCATGACAATGAAACAAAGTCAGTAAAACTCTTGTTCACCTGTCAAAGTTTTCTCTTGCTCCTTCGTAGTATTTCCTCTGGCTCCTTATTGTCTACCGTCCCCATCGCTAGACAACCACGCATCATTTCCAGTCACTACAGACTCGTTTTCCAGAACATTATATACATAGAACTATAATATATGCTCTTTTTTAATGTTTTTTTTTTAAACTCAGTAGGATGACTTTGAGGTATATCCATAGTTTTGTGTATAAATAGTTCATTTTATGTTATTGCTGAGTAATATTCCATTGCATTATTTAAATAATTTGTTTATCTATTCACCTTTGATGGACATTAGGGTTCATTCTACTGTGGACTATTACAAACAAAGCTTCAATGAAACAATGTAGTACATGTCTTTATAGGAATGTATATTTTCATTTCTCTAGGGTGTATAATGGCTGTGTCATATGGCAGGTGTTAAACTTTATAAGAAATGGGAAATCTGTTTTCCAAAGTCATTGCATGATTTACATGACCACATTCTCACCAACACTTTGGATTGTGAGTCCTTTTAATTTTGGATGTTATGTGTGTAGTGGCATCTCATTCTGGTTTTAATTTATTTTTCTCTAAGGACCAATGATGTTGAGTATTTTTCATGTGACATTTTTATATTTTCTTGAAGTATCCTTTCAATTGTTTACCTACTTATTATTTATTTTTGAATTTTGAGAAGTTTTTATATATTATGAACAAAAGTACTTTGTAATTTGCAAGTATTTTCTCCTAGTCCATGGCTTAATTTCTAGTTTTTTAATTTGTATTAAATGTGAATTGATTATTTATTCTTTTAATACTGCATTTGACTAAGCAGAAGGTAGTGATTTTGATGAAGTCCATTATACCTCCATTATAAATTTGTATTTTATGGATTGTGCTTTTGTTGGCATATCTAAGAAATCCTTGCCTAACGTGGGGTCAAAAAAAATTTTGTCCTATTTTCTCCTGCAAGTTTTATAATTTTAGGTTTGATATTTAGGACTATGAAATAGTTTGAGTAAAATTTTGTACATGGTGTAGGATATGGGTTAAAATTTATATGCATATCCAAATTCTTTCATGACCATTTGTTGAAAGCACTGTTTCTCCACTAAATTGCCTTTGTGAAAAATCAGTTGACTGTGTGTGTATATTCCCCCCATTTTGTTCCTTTTATCTGTCGTTTTGATACCAATATTTTTTATATCACATTGAAAAAGTTTCTATTAAAATTGTATTGTAGTATCTTTGCATCTTTTATATCCACCAAATACACTTGTCATTTTTTTAATTAAATTTATTACATGTCTTGATGGTAAAGAATTCCTAAAACCAATTGTAACTCAAAGTAGTTTGAAATTATTGGAGAAATGATGGTAGTAGAAGCAGTGTGAATGTTAAATATGAGATAATGACCTGGAGAAATTTTATAGAGCACTGGGATTTAAAAATATTAGAATTTATATTCTTGTATATTATTTTCAAGTGAACAAAAAGTATTTTCCATGAGAGATCATATGTTAAGCCACAAAACAAGTCTCAAAAGATGGAAATCAAATCGAGCATCTACTCCAATTACAGTGGTATGAAACTAGAAATTAATTACAGGAGAAAAAATACATGAAGACTATTACATGTTACTAAACAATTAATAGGTTAACAATGAGATTAAGGAGGAAATCAAAAGGTAATTTGAGACACATAATGAAAAAAAAATGACCCCCAATGTATGAAACAGAGCCAAAGTGGTTCTAAGAGGCAACTCATACCAATATGGGGACACCTCAAGAAACAGGAAAAGGGGGTTCCCTGGAGGTGTAGTGGCTAGGCTTTGATGCTCCCAATGCTGTGGCCTGGAATCGATTCCCAGCCAGGGAACTATCCTGCTCCCCACCCCCCCAAAAAAGAAACAGGAGAAATCTCAAACAATTTAATCTTACAATTAGAGGAACTAGAAAAGGGAGAATAAAAGAAACCTTCAGTAAATAGAAGGAAGGACATAATAAAGATTAGAGCAGAAAGAAGGTGGGATTGATTCCTGGGGTGCAATTTCTGTTCAACATCCATAAATCTAATAATGTGATACATCACATAAACAAAATTAAGGATAAAATGCATTTCATAAATTCAACAACTATTTACAATAAAAACTCTCAAGAAAGTGAGGACAGAGGAAACATACCTTAACATGGAACAGGCCATATACAAACCCACAGCTAACATCATACTCAGTGGTGAAAATTGAAATCTGTTTAAAGATCAGGAACAAAATAAGGATGTCCACTTCTATCACTTTTATTCAACATAGTATTGGGAGCCCTACCTATAGCAATCAGACAATAAAAAGAAATAAAGGCCTCCACACTGGGAAGGAAGAAGTAAAACTGCATTATATGCAGATGACATGATACTATATAGAGAGAACACTAAAGAAATAATGGAGCATTACAAAATTAATTCTAAGAAATTGGTAGCATTTTTACATGGTAACAACTATCAGAGAAATTAAAAAACAATTCCAATTATAATTGAATTAAAAAGAATATAATTGAATTAAAAAGAATAAAATAGATAGAAACACATTTAACCAAGGTCAAAGTCTGTACTAGGAAAACTGTAAGACACTGATGAAAGAAATTGAAAAAGACACAAGGGCATACTGTGCTCATAGATAGATAGGAAGAATTAATATAATTAAAATGTACATATTACCCAAGGGACTATACAGATTGAATATAATCCCTATAAAAATAACAATGGGATTATCATGAAACTAGAATAAATAATTCTGAATATTATATGGAATCATGAAAGACCTCAATTAGTCAAAGTAATATTGAGAAAGAAACACAATGTTGGAGATATGAGGTTACCTGATATCAAACTATAGTACAGGGCTATAGTAAGCAAAGCAGATGGTTTTGGTATAAAAGCAGACACATAGATCAATGGAAAAGAACAGAAAGCCCAGAAAGAAGCTCAAACCTGTATGGTCAATTAATCTATGACAAAGAAGGCAAGAATGTATCATGGGCTAAAGACAGCCTCTTTAATAAATGGTGTGAAAGCATGAGCAATTAGATGCCTATATATATATACACACACAGCACTTTCTTACACCATATACAAGAATAAACTCAAAATTGATTAAAGACTTAAATGTAAGACCTGTAACCATAAAACTCCTAAAAGAAAGCAGTATATTCTTTGATATAATTCTTAGCAATATTTTTTGTGAATGTGTCTCCTCAGGCAAGGGAAACAAAAGAAAAATTAAAAAAAGTAGAATACACAAACCTAACATTATTTACACAGTGAAGGAAATCATCAACAAAATGTAAAGACATCCTACTGAATGGGAGATCATATTAGCCAATGATATATCCAATAAGAAGTTAACATTCAAATTATATAAGGAACTCATACAACTTAACACTAAAAACACACAGTAGGATTAAAACACGAGCAGGACCTGAATAGATATTTGTCTAAAGAGGACATACAGATGGCCAACAGACATAGGAAATGATGCTCAACCTAATTATCAGGAAAAGGGAAATCAAAACAGCAATGAAATACCACCTCACACCTGTTAGCATGGCCATCATTAATAAATCAACAAACTAAGTGTTGGCAATTATGTGGGGAAGAGTAAACTCTTGTGCTCATTGGTGGGAATATTAATTGGTGGTGCCCTTATGCAAAACAGCATGAACATTACTCAGATAATTAAAAATAGAATTACCACATGATCCAGCAACCCCACTTTTGGGTATAGATCCAAAGGAAATATCTCTAAGAGATACCTGTACTTCCATAGTCATTGTAGCATTATTCACAATAGCCCATAGGGGTGTGTGTGTATATCTCAAATCACCCTGATGTACACTTTAAATATCTTATTTGTCAATTATATTTCAATAAAGCCAAAAATAGAAAATAAACTAATAAAAGAAAAATGCAATTGATATTTAAGAATAGTACTATTTGCTCTAACCTGAGTACTTTTTTTTAGAAACAAACTAAATGATCAAACCCTGTCAATGAAGCATTTTGTGTGTAGTGTGTGTGTATGTGTGTATATGCATATAAATGCATGTGTTTAATTTTCTTAAGGAGAAAAGCAATTATCTTGCCAAGTATTAATATATGAAAGCAAACACCTCAGACCTAAAATATTGGAATGTTTGTAATAAAATTTGTGTAGCAGATTTCTAGAAAAATTTTATTCATTTTTTCTTTTTACATATGTTTTGGGGAACAGTAAACGTACTGTTGGAATTGTTAGACTTCTTACTGTAATCTTGAGTAGGTGTTGACTGATAAGTGACAGATTTATGCATGTACATAATCAGTCCATGTAATCCTTAAAAACTTGATAATTTTGATATGTTGTTGACATGTTATATAGTAATGTGGACAACTGCTTTCACCTTTGAAACATTACCCATTTAATATAAACTGCCAATATGAAATAAATTAGTTAAAATCAATATATGGTACATTCATGAGGATAAAGCCAAACCAGTTGTCAAATATTATGTACTAATGTAGGTACCTAAGGAATGTCACTTGTACTGACTTTACAAATAGACCTTTAAGAAAATCCTTTTATCCTTCCAATTTTACAATAAAGGAAATAATTTTTAATGTTTGCAACTTCCCTCATGGTTTTTCTTGGGATGAAAGTCCAAAGATCAAAAATGTTCACTAATGCCGAGTTATTCTATAAACAACATTCCCAGCCACCCTCCTGCCACTTCTCTTTGCCAGAAGAAACAAATGCCAGTTGCTTTCATGCAGCCAATGCTGAATTTTGACAAGGAGGCAAAATGATACAAAGCCAACAAATACCAGAAGAATAATACAAGGAATCTCACCTCAAACGGAGAGCACACAATCAAGTAGTAGCAACTGGAAAGCTGATTCTAATCTTGATTTTCATAATCTACCTCAAGTTTCAAAGCATAGCTAAAAAATATTTATTTCCATAAACTAACATTTTGAACAAGTTAGATGACTAGCAACATAATACACATTTTGAGTTTTAACACTGCTCTTTTTTAAATTTTTGTTGTTTTTCTTTATTTAAATAGCTTCTATTATTGTCCCCAAACCATTGAATTCTGCTTTTGTGTACGGGAATAGCAATAAACCAGCTCTCCATTACTGCACAAAATTAAACAATAATGGTGTTAATATAAATATAACAGCAAAATCTTCTTATGATGTTTGCTAAATTTCATATATTATGTCAAGCACTTTACATGTGAAAAAATCCAGCCATAAATGCCTCTTTTTCATATTACATGGCTGGATACTTTCTGGACAGCCCTCATATATTATCCCTTTTAATTTTTACAACCCTATGAAGTACTATAATGACTTCTATTGAACAGATGAGATTAAGAGTGAAGGAAATGAAAGTCTCATAAAGCACAACTGATAAATGGAAGATCTGTTCCTCAAACCCAAACATATCTAATGCTGAAGGCTGTTCTTCGCCGTTATGCTCCATTGCTTCTTAATAGAATACATAGCAATTTTGTCTCCTGATGGCTCTAAGAAAAGTCTACCTTAGCAATAAATATTAGAGGACAAAAATACTCTGTTTTACCTTAAATATTCATATGAGAGGTATGGATTTCATTGTTTACAAAATAATGCTAATTACTGCAAATAATCCCTGTTGGGTAGAGAAACCCTATGGGCCCCAAATTAGTTTTCTTTTCAGACAGGAGAAATTGAATACTCACCAGCTGTCCACACCACTATTTCATTTCCTCTAAAAAACCAATTCTGGCATTCTCATTCAGAAAAGCCTTTTTAAACCCTTTTCCTGCTGGCCCTAAGAACACTCAGGGGCACCTGTGGCTGCAGCACTTACTTGGAGATAACTCATGGATTGAGTCCTGACCTTACCCTCGAAGTTCCGTGCTTTGAAATTTACCACACACAAAAATGTTACTAAAAATTGAATACGTTTCTGTCACATTAGAATTAAAGACAAGTTCTGTTTAGAAATAACTCTTAAGAACAATTTTTATATTTTATTTCCACATTGAAATCAATGTTTATGTAAAACTAAATGAATGTGGCAGTGAGTTGCACTTAAATGGTAAATGGGCTTAACTGCCTTGTACTGTGTACATTACATAATGCTGGGGTAAAATGGATTACTTTTTTGGAAGAAATTATGAAATGTGGTAGCTCCCTATTATGCTAAGCAAACTATTGTAAAAGGAAACAATAAACAAATTAGCCTGTGCTGTATAAAACCACCATTCACTTATTAAGACATAAAGATATTAACCCATTATAATACAAAATTACAGATTCTGTAGTCTTTTCAGTTAAAATAAGTGAACATGATCAAAAATTGAAAAATAAAATCTATGAAAAGTTAATAATGTAGGATCTAAAACTGGAGGAAAAAATAGCTGTTAATGTAAGACTTATGCTTATAAATAATTTCAAGGCAAACAAGGCAATAAATTTATGTAATAATACTACTACAATAAAAGGTATTACAAAAAGAAAAATCTCCTCAAATGCAAAGGGATTGGGCTCTGAAAGGACTTTATAAAATTTATGATATGAAAATGAAAACAAATCAAAATGCTACAGAATCATCTCTGCAGAATAGTTTAATTGCTTGAGGTAAGGAACTAAGATATATCACTTAAGTGGCTGAATTTATGCTTTGAGATCTGCTTACTCATAATTATAGAAAAGCCGTATCAGCCAGTGGTACACTGTTGATAGAGTTTAAATCACCATTATTTTTATAAAACATTTAACTATTGGTTAAAATAAATTTAGATGCATTTTCCTTTTCTGAGTAACACTTTTATGTTATCTCTAAAGTAATTTTTATTTGCTTAATCAATATTAACCTACTGAGAAAAGTGGATTTTAAAAAATGTTCTAGGAAAGTTAAACAAATGACAGCATTTTTGTTTCCATTTTCCAAATGTACTTAAAATTTAGAACATTTCAATTTTTTGAAGTCCTCCTTGAGCCCATGATCTATAAGTTTAGTATCAATGTTTTCTTGTATATAATTTATTGTTTTGGGTCTTATATGGAGGTCTTTAATCCATTTTGAATTAATTTCAGTATATAGTGATAGTTCACAGCTGAGATTCATTATTTCACATGTGGTTTTCCAGGTTTCCCAGCACCATCTACTGAAGTGGCTTTTTTTTCACCATTGTATATTTTTCACTCTTTGATCAAAAATTATTTGTCTACATATTTATGAATTTATTTCTGGGTTTAGAAAAGATGAAATACTGCTATTTGCAAAAAAAAATGAATGGACTTTGAGATATCATGCGAAGTGAAATAACCCAGACAAAAACCATATGACTTTACTCATATGTAGAATTTAAAACTAAAAGCAACAAAGAAACAAAAACTCATGGACACAGGCAATAGTTTAGTAGTTGTAAGGGGGAAAGCAGTGGAAGAGGAGGGATGGGGAGTCAAATATATGGTAATAGAAAAAGAACTGGCTCTGCATGATGAACACACAGTGCAACACATAGACAGTGTACTGTGGAATTGTACACCTGAAACTTATGTAATTTTTGCTAACTAATGTCACCCCAATAAATTTAACAATAAAAACATTAGAACATTCCAGTGCACATTCCAGGAAATTCTTTGGCAGTGTTAATCATGGGCCTCAGGACCAAATACCTCAGTAAAAATTCTTTGTACCACTTGTCATGTGGACATGTGAAAGTTTTTGAACTTCATTAATTTGTCAAATCTCAGATACTTTTTGAAATGGTCATAAGCAATATTTTTTCAAGGGAAGTGTATTTAAAGACATTGATTTTTAAAGTGGTTTAGAGAAATTAGAAAGATAATTTATATAGATAGAATAGGTATACATGTACATAAAATTTTAATAATAATTTTGGCAGATGTTCCTGTACAAAAAAACCTTTTGCTATTTTTTTTCATTCTTTTGTGACATCTGGAAGTCAAGAATAATTACAGGTAATTTGGTAAATTTTGAAATGACCTTACATTCTTGCTAATAGTAACTTTTGATATTTATAACAATATGGACATCATTTAAGAGAATTAGAAACAGTTAAGAGAATACTAAAAATATTATTTTAGGTTGGAGCATTTGACATTTCTCTATCCCCCCAAAATAAAAAACCTAAAATATTATCCATAATTGAGAGTATCAAACACTAAATCTTTAACTACTTCTGTATTATGGATCTCTCATGTTGCTTAGGCTCTCTCTCTATCTGTAAATTGAGGAAAGTAGGAATTTCAGATTATCATAGGGCTCTTCACAAAACATATACAGCTGTATCATTTTTCAGCTCTATGTCTTTTGAGAACTACCTCTTATATTTCTTATTTATATTTATATAGTGAGCAATATACTGAGAATACTGGTTATCTCATTTCTACAGGGTTTATTAGTTAGCAAAAAGTTGTGGAGAGATGACACTTCTAGTCAAGAAGGTAGAGTAGGTACACTTTCAGATTGCTTCCTAATTATCACATCCAAATCACAACTAAATTATAAAACAACCATCACTGAGAACCACCTGAAGACAAGTTGAAGAGAATTCCTATAAATAACGATATAAATAAGAAGCCAAATTAAGACTGGTAGGAGGGGCTGAGACGTGAACTTGGTAGGACCACAAACCCCACATGAAAGATGGTTGCCTTAGTCTTGTACTGCAGACTATCTTAAAGGTCTGCAAATCTCAGACAAGCAGTATCCATCTTCTGTGTACATTGTACCTCCTGTCAAGTGGTCCCAAACTCAGTCAAGCAGTGAACGTTCTCAACTTGCATTGTAACTTCCATGGGTGGCCACAAATCTGATATAATGAGTGGCAGCATAAGTAGCCTATAATGTAGCTCCAATTAAGTGGCCACAAGCCCAGCACAAGTGGCAACTAGCCTCAGTTCACAGTATATCCTCTCTCAAGTGCCTCTGAGACCAAACACATATGACTTGTAGCTTCCATCAAACAATCTCAAGGTAGGCACAAATAGTGACTTAATTTGATCTGCATGAGTCCCATTTAAGAAGCTCCAGGACCAGCGTACCTGGTGGCTTGCTTAAGACAGCACCAGACTTCACCCAAACAGCTCCCCTGTTGACACACTCAGAGGATGGCCTTCACTGGCACCCACTCAGGAGACCTCCCTGGAGTACATAATTCAGGTGACTAGGGACACTGACTTTATGTCCCAGGGGCCTCAGTGATTCAGTTTGTTAAGGTTAGGAGACATAGCAGATCTACCTAATATATAGAACCAAACACAGGGAGTCAGAAAAAAATGAGGAGACAAAAAAAAAAAAAAAAAAAAACCAAGTCCCAGATGAAAGAATTGTATTAAACTCCAGAAAAATAACTAAACACAATGGAGACAAGTCAGCTATCAGATACAGAGTTCAAAACACTGGTTATAAGGATACTCAATGAACTTGACAATAGAATAGAAGAACTCAGTGACAACTTCAACAGAGAGATAGAAAACAAAACAAACAAACCCTAAAAGAACCAGTCAGAAATGAAGAATACAATAATTGAAATGAAGAATACATTAGAGAGCATCAATAGTGGATAGATGCAAAGGAACAGATCAGAGAGTTGGAAGACAAGGTAGCACAAGAAAGACCTAGAACAGCCAAAAGGAAAAAATAAAATGAGGATAATTTAAGAAACCTCTGAGACAACATCAAGTGTACAAAATTTCACACCATAGGGGTCTCAGCAGAAGAGATAAACAGATTGAAAACCTGTTTAGAGCAATAATGACCAAAAACTTTTCTAACCTGGTGAAGAAAATAGATACACCAATCAAGTAAGTGCAGAGTCTGGAACAAGATGAACCCAAAGAGGCCCATACCAACACACATCACAATTAACATGTCAAAAGTTGAAGACAGAGACAGAATCTTATGTACAAGAGAACTTACAAGCCAGAGGAAAATGGCATGAAATAAAATGATGAAAGGCAACCTGCAACTGAATACTTTACCCAGCAGTGTTATCATTTAGAATTGGAGGGGAAATAGTTCCCCAGACAAGAAAAACCTAACTACTAAACTAGTATTACAAAAATGTTAAAGAGACTTCTTTAAGTAGAAAAGATCAAAATTATGAATAACAAATATAGAAAAGAAAAAAATCTCACTGAAAAGGGGAGATGCTTAATAAAAGCTGTAGATTGACCAATTATAAAGTTAGTATAAAGATTAAAAGATGAAACTAGAAAAGTCACATGTAATTACAATAATAAATTAAGAAATATACAAAAGAAGTAAAAAATAATAACAAGACATAAATGTGAAGGGGTGGTTAAAAATTGTAGTGATTTTAGAATGTATTTGAACTTAAGCAATCATTAACTTAAGTAGACTGCTATAAACATACTTTGGTATATATGAAGCACATGATAGCCACAAACCAAAAATCTATGAGACATAGAAATAAATTAAAATGAATCCAAGTATAACACAATAGAAAGTCATCAACATACAAGAAAAGAGAGCAAGAGAATAAGAAAGTAACAGAGAAAAATTACCAAAACAATCAGAAAATAATAAAATGTCAATAACCACAGACATATCAATAATTACTTTAAGTATAAATGGGCTAAATGTTCCAATCATAAGACATAAGGTGACCAAATGGATTAAAAAAACACAAAACAAGACCGATACATATGCTGACTAGAAGAGAACCACTTCAGACCAAAAGATACACACAAACTGAAAGTAAAGGATTGAAAAAGATAGTTTATTCCAATGAAAACAAAACAAACCTGGGCTATCAATATTTCTATCAGACAAAATAGACTTTAAAACAAAGGCTGTAATGAAAAAACAAGGGCATTTCATCATGACAAAGGAATCAAACCAACAAGAGGACATAACTCTCAATAAGATAGAAAGCAAACATTGACAAACGTAAAAGGAGAGATTGACAGCAATGAAGTCATAGTAGGAAACTTTAGCACCCAATTGACACCAATAGATAGTTCATTCAGACAGAAAATCAACAGTGAAAGCAGTGGCTTTAAAAGACACATTAGAGCAAATGAACTTAATTGATATTTTTAGGACATTTTACCCAAAAGCAGCAGAACATACATCCATTTCAAGTGCACATGGAAATTTTTTCTTTTTTCATGATAGACCATATGTTAAACTACAAAACAACTATCAATAAATTTAACAACATTGAAATCATATCAAGCCTCTTTTCCAACCACGATGATATAAAACTAGAAATCAATTACAGGAACATAAAGAAAAAACACACAAACAGGTGGAGGCTAAATTACATGCTATAAACAATGAGTGAGTTAGCAATGAGATCAAGGAAGAAATCAAAAGATACCTTGAGAGAAATGAAAACAAAACATTGACTCAAAATTTATGGAACACAGCAAAATAGTCCAGGAGGAAAATTCATAGCACTATAGGCCTACCTCAAGAAACAAGAAAAGTATCAAAACTTACATCTACAGGAACTATTAAAAAAAACAAACCACAATGGTCAAATTAAGTAGTAGAAAGGAAATAATAAAAATTAGAAATAAAATAATCAAAACAGACTAAAAAATACAATGGAAAAGACAAATGAAAACAAAATCTGGTTCTTTGAAAAGGTAAACAAAATTGATTAGGTGGATTCATCAAGAAAAAATGTGGGCCCAAATAAGAAGTAAAAGAGGAGTAATAACAAATGACACCACAGAAATATAAAAGATTATAAGAAAACACTAAAATACACACACACACACACACACACACACGTGTGTGTGTGTGTGTGTGTGTGTATTAGTATTTTTTTCAATCTATCTATCTATCTATATATATATATTAGTATTTTTTCAATCTTTTACTTTCAGTTTGTATCTTTTGGTCTGAAGTGGTTCTCTTATAGTCAGTATACATACACACACACACACGTCAACAAATTGGACAGCCTGGATGAAATGGATAAATTCCTAGAAACACAATCTTCCAAGGCTGAGTCAGGAAGAAACAGAGAATCTGAACAGACTGATAACTACTAACAAAATTGAAGCAACAATAAAAACATTCCAATAAATGAAAGTCCTGAACCAGATAGCTACACAGGTAAATTTTACCAAATACTGAAAAAATAATTAACACTTATCCCTCTTAAACTATTCCAAAAAACTGAAGAGGTAGGAAGGCCCCAAACTCATTTTATGAGGCCAGAACTTACTCTGATATCAAACCCAAAGACAAAAAAAAAAAAGAAAAAGACCACACACACACACATACACACACACCCCAGTATCTCTGATGAACATAGATACAAAATTTTAGCAAGCCAAATCATGAATATATTAAAAAAATCAGACACTATCATCCAGTGGTATAAATTTCTGGGATGTAAGTCCAGCTCAATATCTGCCAATCAAATGATAGATAAAAATCATATGATCATATCAATAGATGTAGAAAAAGCATTTGACAAAATCTAACATCCATTTATGATAAACTCTCAGCATTTTGGGGACAAGGGGAACATATCTCAACATAAAAAAGGCCATATATGGCAAACCCACAGCTAACATACTCAATGGTGAAAATCTGAAATCTGTTTCTTCAATATCAGGAATAAGACAAGGATGTCCACTTTCTTCACTTTTACTCAACACAATATTGGAAGTCCTACCAACAGAAATCAGATATAAAAGGCATCAAAATTAAAAAGGAAGAAGTAAAACTGACATTATTTGCTGATGGAGTGATAGTAAAAACAGAGAAACCTAAAGGTAACTCCAAAAAAATTGGAACTAATAAATGAAGCTAATAAAGTATCAGGAAACAAAATTAATTTTTAGTAATTGATAAGATTTTTATACACCAATAATGAACTATCAGAGAAATTAAGAAATTACACTTTGCAATTGTATCAAAAACTTTAAGATACCTAGGTATAAATTTAACCAAGGAGTTAAAAGACCATACTTGGGAAAATACAAGACATTAAAGAAAGAAACTGAAGATACCAATAAAAGGAAGGACATGCTGCACTCAGAGATAGAAAGGATTGCATTGTGAAAATGTCCGTTCTACCAAAAGCCATCCACAGAGTCAATTCAATCTCTATCGAAATATCCGTGGCATTTTTCACAGAACTAGAATAAATAATCCTTAAATTTATAAGGAAGAACAAAAGACCCTGAATAACCAAAGCAATATCGAGAAAGAAGAATAATGTTGGAGGTACAGTATTCCTTGTTATCAAGCTATGTTACAAAGTAATAGTAATCAAAACTGCATGGCACTGGCATAAAACAGACCCTTAGATCAATGGAACAGAGAGCCCAGAAATGAATTCATATCTATATGGTTGATTAAACTATGAGTATGACAAAGGGGCAAGATATATCTTCCATTCAATGATGGTTGGGAAAATTGGACAGACAACACACAAAAAAATTATTATAACTAGACCACTTTCTTATACCATATAGAAAAATAAACTCAAAATGGATTAAAGATTTAAAGTAGAACTTGAAACCATAAAATTCTTAGAATTAATGTTAGGCAGTAACCTCTTGGACATTGCTCTTAGTATTATTTTTGGATAGGTCGCCACTGAAAATGGACATGCACACAAAATAAACAAATAGAATTACATCAAACTAAAAATGTTTTTGCACAGCAAAGGAAACTATAGACAAAACCAAAGACAACCTACTAAATGAGAGATGATATTAGCCAGTGATACATCTTATAAGGGCTTAATATCCAAAATATGGAAGAAACTCAGCTTAACACTAAACATAATAATAAATAATGAGCAAAGGATCTGTGTAGACATTTAAGAGGACATACACATGGTCAATAGACATATGAAAAGATGCTCAACATCATTAACCAGCAGGGAAATGCAAGTTAAAACCACAATGAGATATTACTTCACACCTGCCAGAATGGCTATCATCAATAAATCAACAAACAACAAGTGTTGGGAAGAATGTGGAGAAAAGGGAATCCTTGTGCATTGCTATTGGGATTGTAAATTGGTGCAGCCACCAGAGAAAACAGTATGAAGGTACCTCTAAAACTTAAAAATAGAACTACCATATGAGTCATCAATTTCACTTCTGGGATTTATCAAAGAAATCGAAAACACTAATTTGAAAAGAGATATGTACCCTTATGTTTATTGCAGCATTATTTACAATAGCCCAAATATGGAAGTAACCTAAGTGTCCACTGATAGATGATTGGATGAAGAAGAGGTGGTACATATATACAATGGAATATTACTTGGCCATTAAAAAATCTTACCATCTGTGACAACACGGATAGACCTAGAGGGTATTATGGTAAGTGAAATAAGTCAGACAGGGAAAGACAAACAACTTAGGATTTCACTTATATATGGAATCTAAAAAACAAAATAAATGAACAGACAAAACAGAAATGTATTCATAGATACAGAAAAGAAATTGTTGGTTGCCAGACTGGAAGGGTGTTGGAGGGATGAGTGAAAAAGGTGAAAGGAAATAAGAAGTACAAATTTTAAGTTATAAAAATATTCATGGAGATGTAAAGTATAGCATAGGAAGAAGTTACAGTCAGTTATATTGTAATAACTACATATGGTGTCAGATGGGTTAACAGACTTATTGGGGTGATCGCTTCATAAGATATATAATGTCTAATGACTATATTGTACACTTGAAACTAATAAAACATTGCATGTTAACTGCAATTGGAAAATAAATTTAAATAAATAAATAAACCAATCAACCAACCAATCAAGCAATAAATAAAAGCCATATTCAGGAAGATTTAGAAATACTTCTGCCACAACAAGTGATACCATTTAGATTGAGCTTTCACGTTCTTCAAGCATCACTTACTTCACAAAATGACATGCCCCATGCTGTGTAATTAATTTTAGGATTAAGTTAGTGACTGAATGAGGGGTTGATGTTTGGTTCTTATTAATGAACTTCACAGCCTCAGCAAGTAAGGTGAGGCCATACAATGTTTATCAGAACAGTGACTGTCATTCGTCTTTCTTGGGTTCTGAGAAGAAAGTTTATTGATGGGAATCCTAGAGTAAACACCAGTGATGGAAATACCATTGCTTATACACAACCCCTACTTCGACAAGAAGGCTGAACACATTCTCAAACAGAATACTTGGATCAAAGTAATGATTTTTTGTTGTTGTTATATTTTGTGGATAAAAAGAGAGAGAGAGAGAGTGGTTACCTAGTTTTAGACAGTTGAAATTTGAAGATTCAGAACTGTTATCATTTCTCAGGAACTGAAACTGATAGTAAGGTTAAGAACTAGCCAAAATAGCACGGCAGGGAAATTCTTAAATTCAAGCAACAGGATATAACGAGATGGGAAATTTCAACTGGAGATGACATCTGTCATCTGAATTTTTGTTCACCACTTCCTTTCTTCTCTGACAGCACAAATTATTTAAATGCATATTTATCTAATGTAATGACAAAGAGAAAGGAATAATGCAGTTGACATGCATTTAGAAAACATGTGGGTGGGGAAGGGCAGGATAGTTTCTTTTATCTAAATGACTTCGAGGCAGTACCAATGCAAACAACCAAACGCAGGCATTTTTATAGGACCCAACTAAAAGATGGATCAAAACAATTGCAAAACGGAAACCCAGTGAATGGATTCCTCTGAGACTTATTACCCATTAGCACCTATATCTCGCCTCATTTCTCGTCTGATTTTGCTTACACTTCAATGTCTTGTGCTTTTAAATTCATGTGAGGGATTTAGGACATTTCTGATTTTCTCCTCCTGTTCCACAAATTTTAAAATGTCATGTGAATCATTCTTCTCTATCTTATCAAAAAAATTATGAGAGTAATTTACCTGATCAACTATCATGTTTTAACATTGTGATAAAATAATGTCTGGCTCATGTGAATGAATGCATAGAGTAGTCTGGCAATTTAACATATAAACATTTTATATTAATATGTGTATTCTTAAACACAATATCTTATTCTGAGATTTTTAAGTGGGTGAGAGGGATATTTTCTGGACAGAAGGGCTTTTAGAATATGGTTTTGAAATTAACATGACGTCAGCCTCTTTTCTTCCCACTTCTGTGATTATCGAAGTCTATAGATGCTCATTTACCCTAGGAACAGGGACGTTAGCTACAAGAGGGCGTTTTGTTTCACTGAGAGGAAAAACAAAAGGCTGTTAGTAAGACTTGCTAAGTATTGAACAGATTACTATCAAATTTATCTATCTCTGATCACTTCCATGTAATCTTTCTTTGGAGGCAAAGTGAAGAAAATGTGAGGGATGTAGGACACGACATGTTTCAGTACTGGAGTTCTGATACAAATCATAAAGCTACTTTTAGAGTTTTTTTTTTGGTGGCAAGCATGTTTATAATTAAATTAATGTGACTTTGATTTTTGATTGTCAATTTCAAAATATTCAGTCCAACCATAAATTAGAAATTTTTCAATGCTGTAAAAAGAATATTTGCTGCAACCTAATCTGAAAGTAAGGTTTTACTTTGTAAAGGTTAAAAATAGTAGCAAGGGAATCATACTTCATATCTAGTATGAAATGTAAAGATTAAATTAAAAACAGATATGAAAATCCCACAAACAGCTGAGATAATATTCCTGTCTAAATGCCTTGAAATTTTATAGCCTGAAAAGTAAATCTGTTTGAATTACAGTGTAGCTTATCATCACATAAGGCAAACCAAGTAATTTTCCCTTCTCAAATATTCAAAAAATCCTCAGTATAGAGAACATTTAATTTTCCAGCATGGAAAAAATATATAAATGATTCATAACTGGTTCAAACTTGGAATCCAAAACAGCATTGCATTCTATCTGCCTGCATCAATTTAGTATAAATTATGCAAAGAGCAGAGAGAGCTGCCTGCCTTGTTGACTATTTGTCCTGCAAATTGCTGAGTACCTTTCATCTTGTGATGTTCACAAATATCCATAAACAGTTTTCCACAAACTATGTCTGATTTTGGAATTTGATTGGGCTATAACAGTATTCTTTGGTCTCAGATGTCCTTTTTTCCAGGGGGGACTCCTCAGTATTGCTGTGCCTTGTTCTCTTTGGCACGCCCAGTGTTGTAACATATGTAAAACAACATGGCTTGTGGTGCTGAGGGATGTGTTAGTGCTTGGGGAAAGAGACTTAGTGTTGAGAGTTATTAAGAGAGATGGGGGAAAAGAAAAGAAGAGGAGTGGAGAGGAAAGGCATTAATTTACTAAGCATTCCATAGTCTGCCTTCTGTTTTGTCATTCATGTATCTATCAAATTTAATGCCTAACACTTAGTAGGTGCTCTCCTTTTTCTTTTAAATATTGAATACCTTCAAAACATTTTCACGTCATTGAAAATTGAGGTCGATTCTATTTTTGCCTTCCTTTCAGAGCTGGAAGAACTGAGCTTGAAAGTATAAATAGCTTACTTAAAGTTATACAATTAGTGCCTGGCAGAACATGATTCAAGGTCAGGTTTATCTGATCCCCAAAGCTATTTTCTTCGTGTACCCTCTAAGGAAAAATATTTGTATAAAAAACATGGAGGATACAGCAGTTGAAAGATTAAAAGGTGTATCATATGCAATCATCAAACTGGAAGGATTTCTAACGGTCATGTAATTAAATCTCCTATTTTAAAGAAGAGGAAATTAATTGAGAAACAGGTTAACGGGGATTGAGTCAAAATTGCAGTAACAGAAAATGTGTTCATATTTTAAGTGACAGTGAATTCTATAGAAGGTTGAATTTCTTTGTGGAGTCCTATGACTATGTTTTCGAAAAAAGATTTTATATTTAATAAGTAAATTGATATTATTATTATTAGCTTTGATAGTTTGATCCTTTAGTCAGAAACCAAAATAGAAATAGAAAGTTTTACAAAAGCTCTGTCTCATCACTGTAAAACAATGTGGTCTTTGGACAGCATGCTTTGAAATGTATTCATATTTCTTTTCCATTTAGTATGTGGGCGATTTTTATTAAAATTCTAGGAATGCTTTATAAAAATATACATTCTATATTTGGGGAATTCAGCTTTCTATATTTATATTAGAATATGTATTGTTTTTTAACTTCACATTGTCTGTATTTTTGCCTATCTTTTATTCCACATTTTTTATCATTATCTGAGAGGGAGATGACATATCCTTACTTTTCCTTATAATGCCTCATGAATTAAAAAAAAAAAATTATTTATGTTTCCAGGTGCATACAGGTTTACATTGTTATATATTTTCAGTCGTCTCTTCCTTTATCTCATTATATAATGCCCCTTCTTTTCCTTTCTAGTGTTTTACATTTAAATTTAATATCAAGGTACAATTTATTTTTCATAGTAGTTAGCACTAGATAAGTATTTTCAGTCTAAAACCTCATGTTATCCTTTCCATATGGAAATTCTCAATTATTACTTAAAATATTTTTTCTAGTGTTTATTTCTGGAATGTTTATTCATAATATTGTGGTGATTCTAACTTGTGTTCTGTGTTTTAAATTTTTCTTTCATTAAATAAGGTTTTACTGTATATTATCTGAATTATTCATTTATTTAAATAAATTACTATTTTCCTCTTGAGTGATTTAAGGTAAATATAATTATATGCATTTAATATGTTTTCATTTTAATAATTACATTTTTTTAATTTCTTGGTTTCCTGAAGGGTTTGTTTGGGCTCCCTCCACTCGATTTATATATGTTTATTTTTATCTAATAATTTATCGTTATTTCTATAACAGGTGTTATTATTTTTCTACTTTGGGATTATAACTTTCTTATTTTAAAGATATTTTAATAATGATAATTCCTCTATCATCTTCCAATTTTGGCGGTGAATTCATTTTTGTTGGTCGTTTTTCTTTTAGTTTCCTTTCTACTATTGGGAGTATGCTTTTGAGGGGCTTATCTTGAATTCTGTATTTTCCCTGCTTCAAATCCAGTAATAGGTTTCAAATTGTTCACTGCGGGCTCCTTCGCCTGCCTGAAGCAGGTAACAGAGAGGCTAGTTCGAACCAAGCTCAGTCCGAGAGGCTTCCGGTGCTTTCCCCGGGTGTTTGTGTGGCTTCCGGGGCGTTCCCCGGGTGTTTGTGTGTATGCGCCGAAGTTCCAGGCAGCCCAGGCGCTGTTCTCAGGCGCTGTCCACGGTGCAGAGAGGTCTGCTGTCTGGCCCTCCCAGGCAGTGCGCCTGGCAGCAGCCCTTCTCCCTTCTCCCAGAGCTTGTTTTCCTCATTAAACTCTTCTTTACTTCGGATCAAAATGCTGGTGTGTCAGAGCTTAATGCCACGGCATTCACTTCTCTGCATTTTAGTCCTATGTCTAATCCAAAGAATATTGCTTTGTTTTGGAGTTTGGCTCCATCTGGTATTTATTTATTTTATAATTTTTGTGCTGTATTTGGAATGGAGGTTCAAGTTCAAAGCGTGAATCCGAAGCACTGTTTTACCAGAATAGTTTACCAAAAGCTTCTTGTACATTCTTTATACTACTGCCAGTATTATATTTCTAACCATCAAAATCAGTTTTAACTTTTCTTTACACACTGTCACTGGCCCTCATATCTTGAGATACGTCAGTCTTCTTAGTGAGGCATTTATGCCCATAATTCTCAATCAAGGCCTAATGTAGTTGTCCAATTATCTCCTATTACACCTTTCTGACTACTTAGCCAAAACAAACTACATTATTCAATTATGCCCACTTGTCAAAATCATACATACCTCTCAACTTTTAGTCCAAATATTTTGTCAGAATAAAAAACTTTGCAAGCCCACCAAAATTAAATTACGTCCACGCCTTTATGCAATCCTTTCTATATCCTTCATTTTATTAAAATTTACTATACTTCTTTTTACCTTGGGATTATAATCTTCTTTATGAAAATAACCATGGCCTATTTGTACAAACATTTTGTATAATTATGTCTATTTCCAAATTAATTGACAGTTGAAATCAGCTCTACCAAGTTTCAATCTATACCCCAATTTAGTAATATAACAGCTATCACTAGGGAACATTTACTATCCATATTTTGAGAAGAGTTGGTATTTGAGTGATTAAGGTCTAGGAAATACAATAATAGAAATGAAAACTCACATTTACACAGCACTACTCATGTGCCAAGGTCATTGTAAGCACTTAACATCTGATCATTCATTTAATCCCCACCACAATCTTATAAAGCAGGCACAATTAGTATCCTCATTTTACACATGAAAAAACTGAGGCATAGAAACTGTTAGCACAAGAGAAGTATTATCTGAATTTACTTAGCTACTAAATTGTAGGCCAGAATTTTCACAGAGGCAGTCTGTCTCCTGGGTGTATGCTCTTAGCCACCAGATTTTACCACCTCTCAATACACATATGTCACCTTTTAATGGACTAAACAAATAAATGGTAGAAAGATCACTTCATGTGGCTTTCAACAAAAAAACCAAACCATTACATGATGGATTCCTAGATTGATTTTATATTCCATGGAGAACTGCCGTTAATGGTTTCACCCTGCCATGACAATTTCAACTCCATAGATGTGATATGAGCTGTTTTCTTTGTCTTAGAAAAGTTTGTGGTTACATGATTTAGGATGATGAGTTTCTCAGCTACCTTCTTCTATGGAAAGGAAATGCTTCAAACACAAGAGTTACCTTAACAAGTTGAAGAGAGGACTATGGAAAATGGGTTAATGGTTCCTAACCCCTATACCCCATTGCATAGCTATATACAAATGAGAAAGGCTTCCTGTTGTGAAGGTTCACTTCAGTTGTTTTCAGATTGGAGGAGAAGATAATCAGGCAACAAATATATACATGCCTTATAAGGTCTATAATAATTGCTGTTATACATTTAATATTTAGATAACAATTGTTTTGTGCTTGTTGCCTGTAAGAATATATGCTCATAAAGAGTGATCAATTCTTTCAACATTAAAGATATACCTGATAAACTGGGTCAGGCACAAATAATGCCCCATTTTTATGAGCTGGAAATTTATACCAAATCTTTTATTACAAAATCATAAGGCTGTACTTCTTCTGTAACATAACAATATCACATTCAACCACACCATACTATAAATAGGGCGTTATTTCAGCTGGGACACTGTATATTGAGAAACCTGGGTGGGTGAGTTTTTCATGTTTTAGTTTGACTTGTAAAAGTATCATCATCTCTTGATCCATTGTTGAAGAAAGATAAAAGTAATCCCCAACCTCCTGCTACATTACATGGCTAGAAGAATTATAATGGCTTGACATTTGCTAAATGTTTTCAAAAGTAGACCACAGAAGAGTGACACATTTACTATTGTCTTAACATTGATGGAAAGATTACCAAAGAAATGTCACAGATGAAGTACCAGTCTTTTACATGAATGAGTACTCATGAAAATTGTGGGAAAAAAACAAAACAAACAAAACTTGTAAATGCAATAAATTCTGGCAACATTTGTAAGTTTAATAATTAGTCACACTCTCTTTGGCAATTTTCATCATGGCTAAATTTACCACTCTAATGGCAAAACAACTTTCTTCATAAATTTTAGTCAAATCATTACATAACAGATAATCATTAAGAATCCGGGTGGAGGACATACCCACTAATTATAATTATAGCAGACAAAGCTAATTCATTCAGTCAAAATTATGATGACATTAGTTCTGTCTCTAAGTATAAACCAACCTACTTGTTTGACTGCTTTTCTTTTGACTAAAGGGCACTCGCTGTTACTGAATTAACCAAATATTTGAAACCAAATTGTCAATAATTCTTTGTTGAAATAGCTGATGTTTCCCATGAAGGACTCTGGTGGATTTTGCTTTTAGTTAAGAGGAGTTAAACTGTAGTTTTGTCCCAAATTCTCTGTTTTTTTAAAAACAACTCCTCTGCCATTTGAGATATTATATGGAGTATTTGAAGCAGGTGATCTCTGAAGCAGGCTTTGGAGTTTACTAGCTGAAAAATGGGAGGAAGGGCAATTTGTACACAAGGAAGATCAGGGAGATATAAAACAGCATAGCTCTTTGAGATTATAAAAATTGAACAGTAGAAACGTTTGCCAGCTAATATTTAAAGTGATAATACCTGAAATGATATTAGTAAGACATTAGTGCAATATTGAGGTTCCTTGATAACTTCGTTGTATTACAATTTTCTGATAGTACTGGGTTACTCTCTAAGCAAATATCTTGACTAGTTATATTTTCCATCCTTTGCTAGAAGATGAAATGAAAGTATAATTAAATGAGGTCTCTGACTTTATATCTAAAATCATGAGCTATGAATCATAGAGAGAGAATCCATATTCACAAGTAAGCCAGAACCTCAGATGTTTCAAATATAAAATCCATTATATCCTATTGTTACATAAGTGCTGAAGCTTGGCAGTGCATTTAATTTCTTAAATTTCGCGTGTAGTAATCAAAAACAAACCAGTCCTTAGTCACAGACAGCAGAGTTAATAGGATTGTGATTATCTTCATGAAAAGTGAAAGAAAAAATCAGTTTATTATTTAGAATTTCACTGTGATAAACATATTGGCCACCTTAGAGTCTTTGAACATAATGTTCTCTCAATTCACAATGATACTCCCTCCTGTTGTCAGCAAGACTTCCTCCTTTCATGTTCTTTTGGATTCAGTTTAAATCTTACCTGCTCAAAGAGGCCACACCCCACCCTACCACCTGTGGTACACCACTGATCCTGTTACTCATTCTTACCACATTCCCTCTACTTTCTTCATAGAACTGTCATTATCTGTTATTACCTTGTTTGTTTACGTGTATTTTTATTCTGGCGTAGAAGTCCCATAAGGGCATGGTTTACTGTTCTTTTTATATTAGTATACCTGAGACACAAGCAGTGATTCAATAAGGATTTGTGTAATGATGGAAGGAAGGAAGGGAAAAAAATTTGTTCAGAATCATGGTAGGAGATGAATGGTGATGGTGATTTCCGTCAGCAATTTCCTTCCTTCCTCCCTTCCCCCACGTACTCATAGGTCAATAGGCCAGAGTGCCTTTCACAGTACACTAAAGTGCATAACATTATGATGCCTGAAAATTGTGTGAAAATTAATTTTTGTATGCATTATTTATAATTATTTTGGAAATTAACTTGCTCTGTAGCTTCACAGATGCTCAGTCTAAATTTCTAGTTGATCCTTAGCTGGCAACAGCTACTAAAGCTGTATAGCTTCACTATCTGCCCATCAGTCACACTTAACAATCTGTTTGCAAATATTTTTAAATGCCTAGGGGAATTTGCCATTTAAACAAACACTTGGGGTAAGGTTTTTAATAATGCAAACTTTACTTTATTTATTTTACACATTTTCATTCCATTCACTGATGATATTCAACATTTGTCTTCTTATTGCCTAAGAAATAGCAGTAAGAAGAGAAATGCTCTTCTCAATGTTAATTTTACAAATGGATTACTCTGTGGGTATATTTCTTACTTATGCATAACAACTGGAAACAGTTATTTGGCAGTGGATATCCTGTATCATCTAGAGTTCAACTAAACATACAAATAAAGAAAATTTATACTCTCCTGAGTGTATATTATATTTGTGCATATAACATTCAGATTTCTGGATAAGTTTGGTGCTACAAAGTATGCCCATTGTATTCATGAAGAAATTTGACTCTGTTCAGGGAAATGTATTAGATATCTAGAAAACTATTAATTTTATAATTTATAAACAATTGTTTATACTATATATTCTAAATTTAAAAAAGGAAATAAGACACAGAATAAACTTGTTGAGCAATAAGTATTTGTAAATTTCAGAAAGGAAACAAATATACGCATATATTCACATACATGTGTGCATTGAATATATGTTTGTGTATTTTAGAAATACTGTATTAGGTTTTAATTTTAAAAAGCACCATTTGTTACTCTAGCAGCTAATGTGTAAATTTCCAGAAATTCATTATGTTTACATAATCTCTTTATTGGTTTCCAGAATTCTGATTAACCAGAAAATTAAGACAGCCTATTTTTTTCTGAGTTGTTACTTTATTGGTTCAATAACTCTGCTCTAATGAATACTTAGTTATGTATTACACAGCTATTTCATTAAGGAAACCCCTGTCTGCATTGTCATAAACATTTGATGTGAAGGGATGTGTGTGTGCATGCCTTTATTTTAAATAGCCATAAGTTTCCTCATATCGAGTGTCAATTCCCTTACATGAGTTTTTTTTAAAAAGGAATTAATATAATGTGGATAGACATGATAAAATAAGTTTGAGGTTTTTTTGAACAACATTATGTGGTTTTTTTTAAAGAGTTAAAAAAAATTGCCTTTAAAAGAAAGAAACATTATGGGTAAAACAATTTCATTTTTTAACTTGATTAAATATCTAACTTTCTGTATATTTAATATATTTTCATAGTGTTTTCTGTTTATTATATCTTGGTGATCTGTTGTTATTCAAAGGCAGTCATAATCAACAGTCTAACAAAAAGATCTCTACATGGAAAAGGTACAGATCTTCCAAGAGACTATAATCTAGGATCTAGATTCTCAACTAGAATCTGAATTGAAGACTGTGGTGATATTTTCAGAAAATGTTGCTCCTGGATTTTTAGCTAATGAGAATTATCATTGACACAAAGTTTTATGAACTATCTATAGGCAAAAATCTCAGAAATGAACTAGAAATGATTAATTGGTGAGAGCACTTTGATAAGATTTAGGTAGTAGGATGTAATAACATTAAATGAAATATAAATTAAACAATAATCTAAGACAGTACAGTGTAGATCAATAAATATTTCACTCATGGAAGTTTTGAATCATGGGATTTTGGACAGGTAGATTTAAAGAATAATATTTAGTAACTGTGTTTCCAAAAAAAGTAAAATTAAGTGAGCTTATATTGTAAAAAGACTATAATATAATAACCTAATTAGTAAGCATGTTACTATATTAATTTACTCTTAGTAGAGATGAAAATTTCATAGCTTAGGGATATGAAAAGATTGCTCAACTTTATTCACTGACTTAACTTACATATGGCAACTTCTTGATTTTAAAATTGGTATGAAAGAAGTTATATTCTGTTCATAAAATCACTTACATTTGTGCGTATTTTGAAACACTTGGCATTAATATTTCTAAATAATATAAATAAATTAGCTAAGTGGCTTATGAATTTGTTATTATAAATTTAGTTAGTTTATATCATCTGTTAGAGGCCAATTACTTCTGGGTCAACTGATAAATTAGTGTTTTGAACTTGTATTATTTTACATACTTTTTATAAGGCCTTATTATCTGGTATTTCTATAAGACTTCACAGAACATTAGCTATCACACACATATGGTGAGCTTAAAAACCGCAATTAATAGTAAAAGCCATAGCTGTTGCTACTCTAGGAGAGAAGGATTGCTGCTAACATAACCTGGGGAAAAAAAAATGTGGAGTCAATGTTTTATTTTTCCCCAGATGGTACTCAAATAGGAAGTTGCTTTATTCCATTTAAATTATCAGGCTAGTCTATGTAGCCCTTCCCAGCTTGGAAGCATAGTTGAGAAAGAGGGAGTGAAGAGAGAGAGGGAGAGAGAAAAGGGAGCGTACACACACCATACACACAGGCTTTATGAGAAATAACATTGAGAGGAGAATTACTTTTATACTCTAGTATTTCATGATTGCATACAAAGACAAATAAGTAACAAGGATTAAAGTGTTTTTTAAATTATTGATGAAATTTTATACTGCCATTTTGAGTGAATACAGAGAAAAGAACTATTTTCCTACACTTAGTATGAAAATACAAGTCTAATACTATCTCTTTGTTTAAAATGACAAATGTAGGATGCAGAGGAGGATCAGTGGCACAACTCAAAATAAGAAAATAAAAGCCAAGGATGTGAATGAGACCAGAATAGACACGATTCCTTCCCCAGATAGTCCAGGTTTGGCACTTGCTTAGTGATGTGGGATTGAAACTAACATCAGGACAGTATGTCTTTGGAGTTAATGTCGCACACATTGAGTACAGGTTATCTGTTTTATAAATAACGCATCGTTTAGTCCAGAGTGTAGGGCAGTCAATTTAATTTAATATTGCCTCTTAATAAAGAGCTAATTTTATTCAGAATCTGGTGGAGATTAATGGGGAGCAAACTGGGAAAAGGCCAAGTCAACAACACTCCTTAGAAAAGTGGCACCTGTAAAAGACTATTGCACATTACAAACCACACCAAGAGATACAATCTAAGAGAATCAATACGTCGAAGGATTCTATATAAAAATATGATACATAAAATATATCATAAAACGTTGCCAGTAAAAATTATCACATTATTAAAACTACATGTGTTATTTGAATTTGAACAAAACATTCATGACTTTTTTGGGGGGGCCTTTGTACATTCAACTTAAAAAAAATGACAGGAAAGTCTGTACTTTTGAGTGTTGAGTTATCAACCTTCAAGCATTGCTTCATTCTCATGAAAATAATTTAACATTCTAATAGTTTAATAAATTTGCTACATCCTATAGCCTCAAGAATACATTAGTAGACATATTTTTGAGTGTACAATTTCCAAAGAAACATCATTTAATTTACTCACTCAAACTTTAAATTATTATTCAGTGGTAGTGCTAAACATTGTGGAAGTGCTAGGTATACTGAAAATCAAGGCACATAATCCCTGTCCTGGAGGCATATGGAGGTAAATGGCTGAGAAAGAATATAAATAATTCCCTAAAGTTCCAGAAAAGGGGATTCTGTGTTCTGGTGAGACAAAGGAGACAGAAAATGATCATTACACAGAGTGATGGGGAGGAGCTGGCAAAAGAATATTTGAGTAAAGCATTTTACTGAATTAAAAGATTGGGGTAAAACTTTCCGAGTTTTTTTGCAAGATACCAAGCTTATATAAAAGGAGAGTCTATTAACGGAATAGTGGAGTATCATACTGTGACTGAAGTCCAGCACATATTAGGGGAGAGTCGCAGAACTTACGCCAAGAAGACAGGACTGCATCAGGTCTGCCTGGTTCTGTTACATCATGATAAAGACTTTGGATTTAATCAGATAAATAAAGAGTGTCACTTTTATAATTAAAACTAATTTTTTTCATAACTAGAGAAATACTATTTATTTGTGTAATAAAATTTGGAAAACACAGAACAGTTAAAATTTTTTTAAAGTATCACCAAGTATATCTGTCCATTCCATAGACAAGTATAGTAGTTTACAACAACAGCCACCGTCCCCCCAACCTCAAAAAAAGTATGTCTCTGTCCTAATCTCCAGAATCTGTGAATAGGTTACTTTACCTGGCAAAAGTGACTATGATGATATGATTAAATTAAGGATTTTGAGATGTGAGAGATTATTCTGGATTTCCTGGGCAGGCCCGATGTAATCACATGCATCCTTACGAGATCTGCAAGTTAGAGTACATGACTACAGAAGTTGAAGTGTTTTGTTGTTGTTGTTGTTGTGTGTATGAAAGAAAGAGAAAGAGAGACAGAGAGAGAGGTTGATTGACATTGATTTAAAGATGCTATGCTACAAAAAAAAAAAAAAAACAAAGAATGCAGGTGGACTCTAGAAGCTAGAAAAGCAAAGGAATGAATGGATTGCCCGCTAGGGTCTCCAGAAGGAGGGCAGTTCTTCTAACAGTTTGATTTTAGAACTTCTGACCTCCAGAAATGTAAGATAATAAATATGTGTTGTTTTAAATCACTAAATTTTGGTGTTATAGCAGAATAGGAAAATCTCTCTTAAGACATTGATGAATTCCTTATGCTTGCCACAGAGAAAATGCCAAAAACTGATTTTGTAATGAATAAAAATTTCATTAAGAACACTGAAACGTACAAATGGTAAACAGCAGCTTGTAGGATTTACTAGAAACTGGTTTAGGAAGGTTTTTAATGCAGGAGCACAGTATAATTAGGTTTGTGCATTAGAACTGTAACTCTTGTGGATATGAACTAAATAGACTGGGGTAGCAGAAAGAAAGCCCATCTAACAGGCAATTGAAAAAGTTTAGGCAAGAGGTCATAGGTCTGTACCAAGGCAGAGTCTGCGAGAATGGAGAAGAAGAAAGTATGCACAGGAAGTTGTAATCAAAGGTACTGAAGTAGACAGGATGGCCTGATGATTGCGATTGGCAGAACAATGGATTCCATCCTGAATTTGGTTATTGATCTAAGGTGTGACCTTTAAGAAAGCATGAAATTATGGGTAGTTACATTTTGTAACTTAGAAAAAATGTAAGGAAAGGATATGTTGATAAAATATACCACAATTGGCTTACAGTTGGCTTATTTGAAGCACAAGCTACAGAGAATCTTCTTACATCGTAATAAGTACTTATTTATTGGTCACTATTTTAATATTCATGCTTTTTTGTCATTTACCTCTTTGTTATTTGAGAAAAATTACACTTTATGCTTTTTATTCTCATTGTGAAATGCCATTACTTCCTAAAATGGCTCAGTTGCACTTAATACTGAAGCTTATTAAAGAGCTGTTTTCTTCGTCTCAAATTGTCTTATATAAAACACAACAACTGCAGGACAAGATCACAAATGAATGGTATTACTGAATTCATAGCTTTCAAACACTGTGACTCATTAAAAATCCTGGAAGGTAAATTGCCTGCTATCTCATTTTCAATATGAAGAAATGGAGGACAAAGGGAATACAAGGCTGGTCTCCTTTCAGTCTGCAAGAAATTGCCACAACTTTCCATACAAATAAATTAATTTTGTTTCTATTTGTCAGTGTTGGACGGGAGGCAGCTTTATTTTTAATTATGATTTTAGTATATTTAAACATCCCACATCAATAAAAATTCTTCCCAAAGATTAAGGATTCTCTTCCAAAAAAAAAAAAATTTTCTTCATATCAAGTAAACAAATTTTAAAAATCTTTCCTTAGTAAAAAGAAAATACACAGGTGGTTAATTGAATCTTTCAACCTTTCATTGCATCTCCCTTTTTAATTCCAAATCAGTAAGCATTGAGGCTTGCATCTTGTCTTTGCTAAATTGGACTGGATTTAGGAATAAAATGGAAGATTAAGAGAAGGCACTATCCTAAAAGGTAAATACTTTAGGGATGGGCTTAGATATACAAGGGCTGTCCAAAAAGTATCCAGCCAAGTAATATGAAAACAAAGGCATTTATGGCTGGACTTTTCCTGAACAGTCCTCGTATATAATCAGTGTACATGTATTATGGTAAAACTAGGGAAGCTAATTGAATTCTGATTGGGGAGGGATTCTAAGGGGCATGAAGAGAGAAATCTTCATAGCCTGGTGCTCCATGAGGATGCAATTTATGTAATATTCAGCTATGCATCATTCATACCTAAGTAATGTCAGAAATCTGAAACTATTTCTAGAATTTTCCTTTAAAACAGAAAGTGATTTTTAAGTCAGCCTTGGAAAATATACAGAACATTACCAGTTAAACAAGAGGGAAAGGTAAACTAGTTAAAGGTATGAGATATTTGCAAAGTGTAGGTTGTTACAGACCTGCAAGGTCAGGTAGAGATGACATGGCTGGAAAATGTTCACAGGTGTTAAGCCATGTAAGGCTTTGTTTGACATGTGAAAGATCTGGAATTTTTCTTCTTTAGGCATTTAAAAGCCATGAAAATATGTTTAATAGATGAAATTGAAATCAAGGACCCCTGTTTATGAAAAGAGAACTGAAGATGGCTTGGTAGGCCGTTAAAAGATCTGGTGGCAAGAAAAATAATTATCAGACCATTGAAATTTTTTCAAGAGAGTTAGAAGGCCTGATAAGATAGTCAAAGATTTCTAAGTATGAAAGTATAAGTTTTGTACTTTGTAATATATATTTATGATTTTATTTAAATCATTTAATAAATTGTACTCTAATAATAGATACAGAAAAGCCATTAGACACATGGAAATATCTTAGTAGAGGAATCCTTTCTACAGAAATCAAATCTTTTCACAATTTGTCATTAAGAGAGTGAACTTTATTTTATTCATGTTCAACAAGCTGAAATTTCCAGAAAGTTAGCAATCAATATGGGAAAAAAATTCAACACATACTGGTTTCCCCAATTCTAGAAGATTCTGCAGTAATGAATACCTGCCATTACAAGATTATAGTTCAAAAATGTAAGTGTGCGTAAGAAGTAAATCTTACTATTTAAACATACGGGTCGATAACATGTATTAAAGAGAATGTATATTTCATTCAGAAGTGATATATTAATATTATTCTAAGTGCTGGAAACATATTACTTGTTTCTATACTTTTTAAAAATTAACATCAGAAAGGATCTTACAATGAAGGATCTCTATTTCTTAGAATTTATTGAGAAGAAGATAGAAATTTCAATGACTGGAAAGAAGAATATAAAATTACTAAGTTTTGAATGCACAGACTTTTATTCAGAATTACCATTACTTGTTTTCTTATTATAGTTTGCTGTTAAGTTAAATGCATGATTCCTTGGGAAGAAGAAAGGAAATACATAAAGTAAGAGACGAAACATTATATTTGAACATATACCTTTGATTTAATCACACCTATATTTGGCAGGGGATACATCAATCAGAAAAACATATATCTTAACTGTGGTATAAAATATTTTTGAATTAATTATAAAATATTTATATTAAGTACCCACTATGCTTTACTCACTTTTCTAAGCACTAGAAATACAGCAGAGAATAAAAGAAAGCTCCATTCCCATGGAGCTCCATTTTCATGGAGAAAATCAGAAATCAATGAATCAACCAACTATAATAGGACAGGTGGTGTGACAAGATCTATGAAACATAAAGCAGGGTGAAAGAGATAGAAAAATTACACAGGAAAGTACTAAAATAGCTAGGTGGTCAGAGAAGTCCTTTCTGGTGAGATGACATTTGAGGAGACACCTAAACCAAAAATAACCCAAGGGCATCTGGGAAAAGAGCTTCTCCATGTATGGAGCAATAAATACAAAGTTTCTCTGGTCAGATTGTGATTGGCCTGGTTATTGATCTGTAGGGAGGCCAATACTGTGGACTGTGTATATTACAGTAAGTAAAATGAGATGACACCAGAAATTTCTGAGCAGAAGATGATCATGACTTGGTTTCCATCTTAAAAGAATCACTCTAGCATGTTGGGAACAGACTCTGAGAGTAAGAAAGGAGGTTGAAAATACAAAATCCAAGGCAATTGCAGTGGTCCAGAAATGATGGTGGCTTAGGCCAGCTGGGATAGCAGCAGTGGAGGTTTAAAAAATAAATTAGAAATATGTGCATCTTGAAAATTGAGCCTATAAGATTTTCTGTGAGATTAATTTAGAATGTGAGAACAAAAGAGTGGAATATATTATTTTCAGCATGAGCATCTGGAAGAATAAAAAAGCTGTCTTCTTGGTTAGGAAATCTAGAGAGAAGCAGGTTTGGAGGCAGTAGTAGTGAGGGAGGAATAAATTTTGATTTGCCTGTTAGATATCAAAATGGAGATGTCAATAATAGGATGTATATGGAAGTCTGGATTTCAGAAGAGAGGCTGATGCTGGGAATACAATCTTAGGAGTGTAAGAAATGCAGGAGGCATAGGTAGGGGTTGAGGAAATCTCTCAAAGGGTGAGTGCAGGTGGAGAGGCAAAGATGGCTGACTAAGCACTAGGCAACTATAGTTTACAGGTATCTTTATGAATGATCAACTCTTTAGAACAAATGGATATAAAAAGAATATCTTTTGAAAGCTAAATTAGGCGAAAAGCCTAGCTCCTCTTTTTTAATTAAACTCGGTGGCGTGGGGAATGCTGCAAAGCCAAGTAGTGAGGGTGGAGTTCCACCCCTGCCAGGCTGTAAGGAATCTGCTCATATTCCCCACCGCGGTGGTGTCGGACAAGGATGGCTAGAGAGATTTTTTCCATACCAGGCTGTTATGAGATCCCACTGTGTGGTGTCAACAGGGGCTGTGGGGGAAGTCTATACTTCCATACCCACCCCACACTGTTCCCCTTCTCCACTAGGGTAGTGCCAAAGAAGCCTTGGGGTCCGTGAGGACTACTGCCACTCCTCCCATGGTAATAAGGACACCCCCATCTCCTGGTGTCAAAGAAGGCCTAGTGGGAAGGTAAAACTCCCAATCCCAACAGAAGCAGTGAGGAGTACCTCCCCCTTGGGTATCAACAGGCCAATGGGGAGCACGGACATTTACCCACACCTGGTAGTGAAGAGCTGGGCACTCTCCCCTGCAAAGGTGCTATCAGTGGAAGTCAGCAAAAATAGAGTATTGATATTGGATCTAGATCTCCTAACATATAATACCCAAATGTCTGGGTTTTGACTGAAAACGACTCATCAAACCAAGAACTAGGAAGATGAAAACTTAATTTAAAAAGACAATCAATAGATGTCAATACCAAGAGGATAAAAATGTTAGTATTACCTGAAAAAGGTTTTAAAGCAGCCATTAGAAAAATGCTTCAACCAGCACTTAAGAACCTGCTAGAGACATGAATAAAAAAAGGGGTCTCTGCAAAGAAATAAAAGGTATAAACAAGGTCAGCTACAAAATATAAAATGTAGAAATATAGCCAGCAGAGAAGTAATTTGAAATGAAAAGATTATTATGAATAAAGTCATAGATTAAGAATGTTTGTGGTGCCTTTTTAAAAGTAGACTGTTTGGGGTAAGAAAAAGAGCAAGCCATTAGGAGAATCAAGTCTGACTGCAGAAGGCAGAAAACAGTGGAACAAGCAATGAAACTCATTTTTTACCTCAGTAATTAATCGATGAGAATTTACAGTGAAGATTAGTATGTACAGGTCTCAAACTGAAGTCTGAAAGCACAAAGAGGTTTAAGCTATGCTTTTACCTTCAAGGAATTTAAATTTTAATTATTGAGACAGGATATATATCTAAACACATTTAGAGAAAACAGTCCTACTTGATTATTTGGGTATGAATACACAGGTAGGATAGCATTATTTAACTCACTGAGTTTAAATTCAGGTCCTTTCATACACTTTTAGATATAGCATATTTTGGGTTTTCATTTAAATAATAATCTATAAAATAAACATTCTGTGCTGTCTGGATACCAGCCTCCTATCTGTAGGCTGCAAGGTTATTTCATTTGTGTGCATCGTTCACTGCATAGTAATCAGGTAACACTGCTTTAATTTTAGTAAGCTAATGAGAAAAGAATCCAGGTAGATTTAAGAGGTAAATGATTCATTTGAAACCAGGATAGGTAAATGACATCAGAGCACATGAAGGCATGCTTGTTTTAGAACCTTTAGAATAAAGAAAAATGCTGGCAGGATAACATCAGCTCACGTTACAGGGCATTACTTCTATTCCTGCCATAATGCTGTGTTCTGCAAAATGATGCAATCCTCCCAACACTCCTCTTAGGCTTGCCTACGTACAAGCGTAGCTATTAGTACACTATTCATATAGTGGGTGGAAAGTATTTCCATTCATATGAATCAATTTATTTGATTTTATACTTACATAAGATCTGTAAGAAGAATTTTATACATAGGCTTATGTTACTACTTAGTTCTATTGCATTATAATGAAAATTATTTAAGTTTGCATTGGTGATCTATTACCTTTTTTCCTTTAAAATGGATAAATAGTTTTGAATTTGGAGAAATACTGATTTAAGTTGTTAAGCAGACTTGCCTAGTACCAGCTGAGGTTAGGGATCATACAGTAGATGAATTACAACAGGGAGAAGGAGTGTTAGATCATCAGTGCAATCAGCAATGAGATACAAATTATGAGCAGTAGTGGGAAGAGAGAGAAAAGGGAGTCATATTGGTGAACAACAGGAATGAAGGAGTAGTTGGGGGAAACTAGGTATAGGGGAAGACTAATTTTTTTAGAAAAAAGATAAACAGGAGGCAATAAAATATCATCTTGAAACCCAAGGACAGTAAATAAAATTAGTATTGTACATAGAAAATGATTCAAAATGGAAGGATTGACTTAAATCAAAAAATTACAAAGGAGCACAGTGTAGATTAGAAGACAAAAAATGACATGAAGGTATATTCAAACAATATATAGCAGCCACCGGAGAAAAGGGAATTAATGAACCCTGAAAAATTAGACTAATAATGTATGGAGTAAAATAGATGAAAATGATAAATTTTCTTTAAGTAAAGCAATTTATCATTTTGGACTTCTAGTTAGGTTTTAAAATATACAGGTTATCAGTAATCAGCAAAACATACAAAAGTTACAATTCATTTTTTAATTTGTATTTTACATGAAGTTTTATCTGTATTTGCAATTCTACATATGAGAAAATTGCAATTATATTAGATAACATATGAGAAACAGCATTTCATTATTTATATTTGGCTAATGCATTTTATTAACATTCATTTACCTAAACCATCGGTTCCCAAGCAGTGGTACACATACCCACAGGGGTAAGTGCAAGCTATTCAGGGGTACACAAAAAATAATCAGTAATGGTGAAAAACAAGTGAAGTTAAAAAATGAAAAATGTTCATTATGGAACAAGAAATGTTAATTTTGAATCACCATTAATGGAGACACTTCAAAATTAGATCACATTAACAAATGGTGATTGGTGAGGGCATGCCTGTGAACCCTTCCCCCAAACAGCTCTTCTACCCATCATTACGCAGTTTCAGAACAATCCATTTGCAACATTACTAGAACTTCCCCAAACATATAAATACATCTGTAGCCAGACTGTTTGATCAGTTTAGTTATTGACTGAGTAAAAGTAGGTGTATTGTTTTTAATCATGATTCTTTTCAAGTAGCTTTTTAACTTAAGGTACTTGATCATCATTATCCATATTTAACTGTTATGAATATTGTGAAATTAAATCTGTGGTTTGTACTTTTAGTGTAGTAATTTTTCTTCCCTAACTTACACTCATTTCCACTATTTCACATTAACATAAGCACTGAACAAAAGTGTCAGTATTTAAAAACAGCTGTTTTAGTGCTTGCTTCAGCAGGAAATACACTAAAAGCAGCTGCTTTAAAAACAAGGGGTACAAGTTATAGAAATGGGTTTATAAGGGGTACACAAGTGGGAAAAGGTTAGGACCCACTGATCTAGATGGTGGGTTTTCACACGTTGTCAAGGAAGGTGAATGACCTGAATTTATAAAGTGCAGACACCAAATTGTGGCTGTTTCTACACAGTGAAGAACATATTTAGTCAGAAGCATAATTTTGAACAAACAGACACACACAGAAGACTAAACAATAAATTACTGCATACAATTTTATGAAACAGGCAAATCTAATCTATGGTTAGACGAGTGAGAAGGGTTTTATTTCTGGGGTGGGTACTGATTGGGTGGAGTGTAGAAAATGTTCTCTTTTGATCCACATGGATGTATGTAAAAATCCATTGATACGTGCACTTAAGATTAGTGCACTTCATGTATTCTACCATGTGTAGAAAATGAAAAGAAACAAAAAAAAGAAAGGATAAAGGTGAAATATGTATGTCAGTGTAGCAAACAGACTGGAGAAATACTGGTGGGTGATTGAGATGTGGCTTAACGTTATCATTACATTTGCTTTTGGAAATTTTACTGCAATCTCCAATGCAAATACCAAAAGAAAGTGAAAGGTAATTTTCCACCCAGGCAACAAGGAAAAGGAAGATTTTTCTGGTTTTACAATGTGAATGGATAATCAGTGTTTCACCGCTTTTCCCTGTCCCACATAGCTTGCTCTCTGCCCCATTACCCAGTTTTTGATCAGATGTGCAAGTGCATGATGCCCACGGGATATGCTCACACTAGCGTTGGGGGAATGCTGGGCTCATCTTCCACATAGCAGAGAGCAGAGCAGAGCACCGATGTGATGCTGAGTCAAGGGGATTAGAGAAAATGGTGCCCAAGCAATGTTTAAAACTGAATAAGCATATCCTCATCAATGCCCTAATGAATGTATAAAGAAATTAAATTAGTCAATTGAATTAATTGCAGGAGGCCACCTTTGGGCAAAAGCAAATGAATTGATTCAACTAATTTATGCCCTCTTCTGTTTTTACTTAAGATGGAAACTTTGATTAAAAAAGATATTTATATCTAGTATTCCCACCTGGATGGATGAAAGAGAATCTGAATAATTTGTCTTGTTCAGAGTCTGATAACAGCTAACTGCTTGGGATTTTAAGTTTCTGCTTATATCTTATTTAGAAGAACATATGACTTTGGCATATTTTATGTCAGTTAATCTATGAAACACTGTTGACTTTTAATAGTCTTTTTTCCTAAGAGGCAATAAAGAACTCAGGAAGAATATTGCTAATGGATACTACATCATGATTAAAGTCTGTAGGATCGTTAACAGTATTTGGCTTTACTCTGGAAGAAATCAGTTCAGGATATAAGAACACAGTTTGGACTTTATGTCTTACCTAATCATTTGTTTAGTTTTAATGAAAGATCAACATATAAGTGGTGGTGTGGGTAGATGGAGTGCCAGAATTTGTAATTTGGGATCCCAATTTTACCTGAAGAGGACAAAAAACAGAAGTAGTTAACGAGTGTTAGCATTGATACATGTAGACTACTAAAAGGGTTGAAATGGACAAGACTTTAGAGATCATCTATATCAGGGGTGGCAAACTCTGGCATGAAGTCCAAATCCAGCCTGCCACCTGTTTGGTATGGTCCATGAGCTAAAAATTATTTTTATAGTTGAATATATGCAATTTGATAATAGGGAACATTTAACTTTGAGCTCAAACTCACCAAAATAGTATCTGTCCTAAAATTTGTTTTTATTCTTTTTATTTGTAGACAACAAAAATTGTTCTTAATTATTATTTTAAATTATATCAAGAAAAGTGTTTCTCTTCTGTAAGTATCTACATGATATTTTTTATTTTGCTTCTTGTACCATAGAGTCTAAAAATATATTACTATCTTGCCCTGTACAGAAAATGTTTGCTGATCCCTGACCTATAGTGATGGTTTTCAACCTTTATCATGAATCAGAATCACCTAGAGAACTTGTTAAATCACAGATATCTTGATCACATTCCTAGAGTTCTGATTCAGTATGCCTGGCATGGGGCCTGAAAATTTGCAGTACTGACAAGGTGATGCTCACGCCGCTGGCTCAGGGATCACACTTTGAGAACCACTGGTCTATCTTGATCCCTAGAATGAAAGAAATCAAGGCCCAAGAAGTTATGTCATCTTGTCCGGTCACAGTTATAGAGTGGGAGAACCATATTTCAAATATTTGAAATCAAAGTTCAAATATAGTTTTTAGCTTCAGGTTTAGAGTTCTCAGCACAACACAACTTTTACCAGCTAATGAATTGCATACAGATTTTCAATGAATTAAGAGAGAAAATTCAAACTGAAATCTATTTGCCTGTAGAATAATGTCCCAAGGGTAAAAACCCTATCATTTTGCAGGTCTAATGACTTTTGAAAGTTGTTTTCAAGGCTACATTAAGCAGCCATTAGATCTGTTCTTAAATTCATCAGTCTGTATGCAACATGCATCTGGCCCAGAATCAATAAGACGACCATGGGGAAAATACCTATGCGGTGAGTTCTACATGGCAGTTTATCAATCTAATGAGACTGCTCCACACTGATTCAACAAAATCACCACCTGCACATCACATCTCATTCTCATAATGTCCTTTCTAATCCTCTGAAGAAATTTTAAAAATTGAAAGAAAATCTCTGAAAAATCCAAGTAAAGAGATTGGTAATTTAGCCAGGATCACAGCTATTTTTGCAGTTAAATTCTATAAGTGTATGTGGCCTTGGTCTTGACATGTTAAATTAAATTTCCTATTCGTACTTTTGTTTGGAAATGGGAGAGTGAAATTACTTCATCCATTGTAATGATATAAATTTAAGTCTTGAATCCTTTCCACATAAAATTAAATAATTTATTTCTACTAAAATTTCTGGTTATTAGTTCTTACAGGTAAAGGGGAAATTATTACTTAATATCAAAAACAGAAAATGAATGGAATCTATATAATGAATGTAGTGATTCTGAAAATAAATATAAACACAGGTCATGTTAACCTATCTTATGACCAAATGTTGCAACAGTCTAAGAATGTCCATTTTGTATTCAGAGCAATCATCATTCATAATTTTCTGCCTATGATAATAATAATCACATTATTTTTTCTTATACTCTTATCACATGCCAGGCAATGTTCTGAGCACTTCCACTTTTAAATCTTTATAAAACTCTATCAAGCAAGCACAATTATTTACACTGTCTCCACAAGGGATGGGGAAAAAAAGAAATTAGGCTAATAGTAACCTAGAGTGGTGATTATAAATTGGGGGGGAAGGGGAGTAAGCCTTTAGCCCTCTACACTCCCCCTCCCCCCAGGGATATCTGTCAATGTCTAGAGATATTTTTGGTTGTCGCACCTGTGGAAGGAGACATACAAATGACATCAAGTGGGTAGAGGCCAGGGACACTACTAAACATGCTACAGTACACAAGAGAAGCCTCCTCTCCATCACCCAACAAATAATTACTTGTCTCAAAATATTAATAATGCCAGATTGAGAAATTCTGCTTTAAAGGCTTTGCTTTTAATTTTTTAAGACCAAGACTCATCGGATGTTTGACAGTTACTTGATGTATAAATCCAGCAGCTGATAATAAAACTTCTTAGTTTCTCTTTTTAGCTAGAGAATTTTTCCTGTATTTATTAGACTTGAACATTTCAATTCTTCCTTCTTATCTATAAATTAAAATTTACTTTTGATTTCAGGTTCTGTAACTAGAGGAACTTGGAACCAAATAATAAGACTTCATGGGTTTCAAAGGTAAGCTTCTATTTTTCCTTTCTGTTTCATTTTATTAAACAATATAGTTGTAGATGACCAAGGATTTTTCCCCCAAAATAGGTACCTTTTAAAGTAATTCTACAGACTGACACAACCATGAAAGAGTTACCTTTTTCTAGGTCAGTTTTTGGAAAGTGTTATCTCACAGTTGGACGTAAATGTTCATATCTTAGGTTGCATATTCACATCAAGGATGAATTTTATTATGGATTAACAAAAGATTTGTCTGTATCAATTTTGTTTTTCAAAACAGTACACTTTGTGCCTCATTTATGTCTTAGAGAAAATGATTCCTATTACAAGTATGTCCATTTTAACAAACTGGTGAAAATTAAAATCCCAGGACAATGTAAGTGATGTTTTTTGTTTGTTTCTTTTTGTTTCAATAGAAATGCTTTTAGTGTGGGAGTATTATGGATATAACATTGTTGAAGATCAGAGAACATACCTATTATACTTAACTATAAACGAAAGAGATGATGAGTTAGTTTATGGCTCAGATCACTGAGAGGGAAGATGCAATTACCATGACGCTCCATACAGACCCACAGCCTTTCCATTGTTTTGGAGCTCGCACTTAATTCAGAATGAACTGAATTTAAGAATTAGCCCTTCTTTGGGTCTTCAGGTCAAATTCTGAGCCTCAATAATTATCATAAGTATAGAACATCATTTAAATATTTGGAGTGAAATATTGATTCAGTATTTGAGAGCACTAAGGAAGTACCAACACCAAAGAATTTCTCTTTATGCACACTAAAAGATGACAGTTGTACAGCTGTACAAATTCTGTTGTTTTTTTAAAATTATGATTCCTCTTCTTGAGATTTACTTTCCTCTCATTTTCTGCTTTCTCTGCCTTGCTTTTAATTTCATTTTTCTCCTCTGGCATTACCTTTTCTCCTCCTCAATAATACTTTTGAGATCTAACCCAAGAAAGGAAAACTGAGAATAATAGAATTCACTGATTTTATATATATATGTGTGTGTGTGTGTGTGTGTGTGTGTGTGTGTGTGTGGTCAGATTATTAATTTCACAAACTCATCCTAGAAAAAGTGCTACATTCCTCATTGCTGAATATCACTGGTCACCTTCAAAGTATTTCCTTTGTGAAGCTATGCACTGACACCTTCTCCAGCCTTCAAAGCAATTTTGGAACTCTTTCTGGAATAGTCATCAGAGCTGTCCTCCTACCCAAAATCTGATAATTAAGTTTGAGAACTTGCCACTGTGAGCTTACGTTGGCAGCTCTGTACACACAACTTGGTAAGGTGTCATAACCCTGCCACAGTCAATATAGCTTTAGCTCTCAAGATATAGCTACCTTGACACACACACACAACCAGCTTGACATAAAGTATTAAGAAAGAGAAAAATAAAAGAAAATTCCTTCATTTGTACATGGACTATCATCACAGGTTATCTAAGAACTAGTTAGTTTTCTCATAGTCTATAGAATGACTGAGAAAAAACTTGTTTTCCAGACTCTTGGGAATTAGCATTAATATCTCTTCCTTTTACTACTTCTCACACTGTGTAGGAAAAGAAATCCAACAAGCTTTTCTAAATATTTGAAATTGAGGAGATTATATGGAACTTCATTGAGATTATCATGGTTCAGTGTACCTTTTGTGCCTGTGGATGGAACTGGAAAAATATTCCGTCCAGTTTCAATACTGTGGCAATTATAAAGCGACATAGCTCAGTGAACCAGACTCTAGCTGGGAGAGAAAGAGTCTGGCTTAGATACTTCTATAAATTTCCCATTGATTTTAGTGTGCAGAGAATCTGGCCCTTTTAATTTTTTCTCCAACACTCTCTTTCATTCATTATATAACTATGAGAACAGTGAGTTGAATTTTCAGAGTATATTTCCTCCTTTGTTAAATTGTATAAATTAGTGGTTCTTTGTAGATAACATTCAGCATAATTACACATTGCTATCCTGTCTACCCATGCATTTCCTGCATTTTATTGAAGTAAAATTATAGCAAATATGTCAATTGAAAGATGTTATTGCAACCATGTAAATTAGCCAACAGTAGGGTATTAATGTTTACATATACATATATACACACACACACATATATCTACTTAAAAACACTAAAATGTTTAGCAGAATCGACCAACTCCTTTGTGTGTGAAGTTTTAGTGCTTAAGGGTCACATTTAAATGGTATCTTCACTTTATCAACAATCAAACAGGATACTATCAGTAAAACTAGTGATTTTACAGATATTGCAAAACAAAATAGCATGCATTATTTTCTCATAAACAGTGAAAGTATCTTGTAGGTAATGGCATTTGAGTAGTTATTATAATAATATATGATTTACCAAACTTCCACCTATATTAGGAATACCTAGTAATAAGGTAAGATATATAATACATGATATACTCAAAGAATGGCTCAATAGTTTATTAATTGATAACTAAAACCTGCATTTTTGAGCAATAAGCAAACTCCCACTTGTTGAGATTTTACCAATTTGGTGTAAAGCAGCTATGCTCTTGATTTGGGTTTCCTTGTGACACTTAATAATCCAACAGATACACCAAAATTTTTTATAAGAGCAGTCACAGTGTACTTCTTATAAGAGCATATCAGTGTACTTTTGCCTGGCCAAGAACCCCCAAAATCTATATGAAATGGGGCTAAAATCAGTGGTGCAAGTGATCTAAAAGAGCTGGGGCTTTTGTGTTTTGTTTTTTAATTCTAAATGGTAAATACAGAACTCAAGTGTTAAAGGCAGAAACTAATATGCTTCAGGTAAAGTAATATTCAGAATTTCATTAGTACTAGAGAAATGAAATCCAGGTTCTCATAACTTTCACTCATTCATCCATTCACTAAATCATCCAGCAAACATTTAAATGCTTCATCCAAAGAGATAAAAAAAAATGTACTAGGTGCTTAAAACAGTATTACATTCATAAACATAATGGTGTGGATAAAGGGGTATTTGTCAAAAGTTAAAGACAGAAGTACACTCAAATTAGAATGTTTTTCAAAATCAGTCCTTTAAGATGTAAGTGAAAGAAAAATAGGTGCATATTTTTAAATATTCTCCGAGTTCAGAAATATTACTTAGAACAAAATGACAGATGCCAGTTTCTTCAGCTTCTCAGTTCAGAATAATCTGTATCTTATGTTAGTATTTGAATAATAAAAATAATGGTATATATCTAACTAGTTTAAATACTAAGTTCATAGTCCATGATTTAAACTCAAGGAGAGGCTGGCAAAATGTCCACTTACAGTTATTTATCTTAGGACTGTTTTTTTGTGGGCTTATGAGGTGGTTCAGTAAAACTTATCACATTAAATCTTCTTTTTAACAAGAACTCTTTATTACATATTCATACAATTCATACACTAGCTCAAGCCTTCATTTTTTTCTGGTTATTCAAAGAAAATTGAAGTTACTACATATATATGTGTGTGTGTGTATACATTCTAATTGTGGAAAATAATTTGTAGCCATATTAACTCTTTATGTTATATATCATATCACTGGCTTATTTTATGGTTGAGCTACAAGGTTCTAAAAAGAGAGTTATAACAGAAATGCTTACAACCTCTTAACTATGACACTGCAAACAGCAATATAATAATATATTGTAGCAGTAAACACCCAATCAATAGTAGCTCATTAAAGTCAGAAGCATCAGTTTAATCAGGGAGAATCTATGTGTTTTCAATGGTCAGTGGAGGGTCTTCTCCATCAATGTCCAGTTCAATTCTTAAGTTGCATCTGACAAGTTACAGTGGGTTTCATTAAAAGACTTGTGAGCAAGCTAATGTGAAGACCATCTGTCATTTTAATATATGACCAATATAATCCATAACCAGTGTTCAGACGCATTACAACAGTAGAAAAAAGTACGTCAATACACACTCCAGTGACCTGCTTATTATTTCCTGTGGGTTTCACTTGCAATCTCTCTTTAAAACATAAAGTGACTTCTCTTTTTACAACATGAAACTAAATATAATCATTCATAGGCTGAAGCAAACTGTTATGCATTTGTTTTTTGATTTCTACTTTTTTCTTCTAATTAATATTTCCTCTCTGCTTCAAATTTGTAATCCAAAAGAATACCACTGGGCTTGAGTGCAATACCTTAAATTCTTTAACATTATTTCCTTATCTACAAAATGGAGTTAATAGAATTTATCTGTGCCCACAGAGCACAAATCACTGTTAGGTTTGTTCACAAAAATACTGAAAATGATGTGTCGAAAGAGGAATGTTCAGATACATGATAATGACTAGGGATCCAAACCTTACCATGTTTGAGCTTTTGTAATATCATGTCAATAAAGTTATAAGATAAATACATTTATTTAAATGGAATATTATTATCATCAAGATATCCAGTGTTGTTTTGAAAATTCTACTGTAAAGCCCTCCATATTGAGTAATTGAACAATACTGTAGTGATCTCTGAGTAAGTTTAAAATGTGACTTACAGTTTTTGATACATAATTGGGTATTAAAGTTACCTCACACAAACAAAAGACAGATGGGGGAACCTATACATGAATTCCTGTGCCTTCAGAGGTATCTGCATAAGGACTATTGGAAAGATACATCACAGTGTAAAAGAATTACTTAGAATAAAGTGCAAAAATGTAGATGGTGCTAAAGAAAATACTGTGAATTCTCTAAGTTTATAAAAACCTTTCTTTTTTGCTTTTATTACTTGAAAACACTTACTTGAAATTATGGTGAGGAAAATATTTATTTTGAATTTATTTATATTGGTTTTGTTAAACAAATGTAGGTGGCTCTAAAGAAAACACTGTTCTCTAAGTTTATAAAATATTACTTTGATTTTATTACTTAAAAAATTCTTACTTGAAATTATAGGAAGCAAAATATTTATTTTGACATTAGTTGCTTTCACATAAAGACTAAAGCAAGGAGTTATTAAATATTTCAAATTTCAAATGAAAATTGAGGTATCCCTATAAAGTACCTCTTCTAGAACTACAATATTCCTTATTCCATCTTTCAGTATTAGCAAGTTAAATGTACGTGCTGAGTCAAGACCCTATTTTGAGGAAACAATTAGATAGCAGGTTAGGGATCAATATTTTTATTGTTGTTGGACTAGTGATAGATAAAATAAATATTTTGAATTCAGAACTCAAAAAACCTGATTAAATGTATTTAATGAAATAAATAAGGTATGTTTTTCTAAAGGCTTAATTGTGTTCATCAGTAATACTAAATGCTCTTAGAATTCTTTAATATATAAATGATGAGCTCAAATTTATAAAGAAAAATTTTCTATTAGAAAGAAAAAGAACAGGCATATTCTTAGAGAATTCAAACAATGGCTTAGAGTATAAGCTCCTTAAAGGTTTAAGTGTAAGCTACTTTATGTTTAACTTGATATTTGCAGAATCCACGACTGTAAGTAACTAACATGACTTAGAAAGATGGAACTATGAGTTTTTACTTGTTGATGATTCACCCAGACAATTTCTAAAATGCCTACCACAAGTTAGGAATATAAAGAGTTAAAACAGTATATGCATGATTAATGAAGTGAATAAAAGTGGTAAGCAAGAACAGCCAAGGACTTATAAATAAATGCTATTTTACCTTCGTGACCAGAGGATGCAGCTTGTTCAGAAAGGCAATGCCATCTGGAGTGGCAAGCTGGCTGGAGGGAAGGCTTCGGGACCATGCCAAATCTCTATAAACCATATGAGTCCAAATTATGGGAAAAGATATACAATAATTTCAGATCTAAGCTTTACCAAGAGACCTCCTGCAGCACTCATTCTAGAGGACCAGAATTCAAAATAATTGTTCTGATACAACTTCACAGTTTCAAAGGTGCCAGTTGTTACTATAGAAATGCCCCTAGTTTGCAGAGGTGTCAAATGCTAAAATATGAAGAGATAGGGTTTTCTTACTACTGCCGTATCAAAATATAAATCACCACCTAGACGTCTTCAAAAAGACCTGCGTCGTGTCTATGCTAAAATGACAGAGTCCTGATTTGCTCTGGGCAGCTTCTCCCACATAAAGAGAGATCAATCTCAAGGACCAAAATTTGAAAAGGAATGCCTAGCAATCAGAGAAATAAATTTGACCTTCTCACAAATAAAGCATCCCGAGTATCTCCATATTATCAGTCAGTAATACTGTTTTATCATTTTACGGTTACAAATTATTGTATCATGGATCATAGGCTGCAACAAGGAACGGCAAGGCAAGCTTCCTCCGCTAACTTGCATCACAACAAGAAGTGGTAAACACATTACAAAGTCATGAACACATGCAGGCACACGGGGGATGGGTATCTACATCGATTTCTGTATACGTTTGTAAGTATGCATAAGTCTGTCTGTCTATCTTTCTATCTACCATCTATATAGACTGTCACCTAATTTTTTTCTAACCCAGAGGTTCACTACTGTCTGAATCAGGCTCATTCTCTCTCCTCTAGATAACCCCTCACTCTCTATCCGCTGCTATAGCTTCACTGTCATCTTTTTTCAACCTGGTATTATGTCATTGCTTTAACTGGTTCCCTTAATATCTCTGTCTGTCACTTTCTGAATATTATCTCATGAATCCTAGTCTTGCTTGCTGTCTCATGATACCTCTTCTCAGATACCTCTGGATGTTCCTGAAACATTTGCCTTCTCAGGGTTCTATCGGTTCTATCCTATATTCTGTGTCTGTTCTTTCTATACTCTTCCCCAAATCAATCCCATCCCCTCTTAAGGACTCAGTTACTACTGATAACTCAGACATCACACAATCTTCAGGCTTGATCTCTTGCCAGAGTTGCAAAGCCACTCAATACCTGTCTACTGTGCACGCTTTCTTGAATGGCTATAGACACCTTAGGCTCCTCCTATCCAAAGTAACCTTCTGCCCTCCTCGCAGATAGACCTCTGCTCTCTCTTTTTCTATATTGTGTGTATCACCACCATCCATCTAGTTAACTAGAGCATTGTTGCCATCTTCTTCCTCATCCTCACATTTAGGCAGTTACCAACTCTGTCTAATTCTTTCTATCCCTACTTCCAGTATCATAGATGAAATGACTTGAATCTCTTCTCTAGATTTTTGAAGTATTGCAGTATCCCTCCCAATCCTACCTTTGATCTCTACCCTCTTCCCCCACTGCTTCACCTGCTGCACTGAGGCCAGGGACATTTCTAAGGTGCAAATTAGCTCATGTTTCTCCTGTTTAAAAATCTTTCCTTACAGGAGAGTGTCCTAACTCCTCATCATGGTAGACAAACATTTCCCTTATAGGGCCTCTGATATCCAATACAGCTTCATCTCATGCCATAGTAACTCATATTATATTGACATAATATCCTGGAAGTTCTAAATGACACAGTACATTGTATACCTAAGTTTTTGTCTACAGTGTTATGACACCCAGAAAACCCTTCCTTGTGCTTTTCTGTTCACATTCTCTCCCATTTTGGAGGGCACATATTCCTCTATCCAGACAACCCATTTAACACCTTCCTTCTGAACTCACACATTTATGTCCAGAAGCAGGCCAAGCACTGGCTCATTAATGCCCTCAATGGAAAATACAGCTATTTCTAACATCACAAGCAATGCATGTCATTGTATTGTCTTACTTGTATGACTATGAATACTAGACAAAAATCACCTTGAGTGGTAGAAATCGGTTTACCAAAATTTTTAATTCAAGTACTTGGCACTAAATAAGACCCCAGTAAGTAATGGCTGACATAATTTAATAACTAGTTGATTGTACCATACAACAAATATAAGATGGAGATTAACTTTAGAGTGTCCAAGGAAAGACTACTACCAGATATTATTAAACTCTGTACCTATGTGAAGATTATTACTTTAAAATTATTTGAATATATTTACTACTTATATTTAACCCAAATTTTGATTATGTATTTATCTACAGATTCAGATTTTCATTGACAAATCACACCTTCACTAATTCAAAAGCCAGCTTTTAACTTTTTTCTTCCACACTAATTTATCCTAAGAACAATTACAATAATCAAAGTTATTTAATCATTATTAGTTCTTTGCAGATGTGTTCAAAATCTCAATCTTTAACATTGACCTTTCCCCTTAAATCCCTGTAGTGTAACTGCCATTGTTTAGACATCTCTACCTCAATGGCCAACAACACAACACCCCCAGGTCAAGTGTCTAAACCCCAAATCATCATTTACCAAAAATGTAATACATCCTTGTTTCTGATAATGGCTTTTATAAATCTTATAGCTGGTATCTAAACAACAGTCTTCTCCTTCGTCCTTCCTTTTCTATCTTCATTGGTTCCACTCTGCTTCAGATACTCATTACCTCTTAACTGGTTAGAAATACCTATTGTAATTACCTCCTAGATTGCCTCACTGTTCTGAAAATGCCTTGGTGTAATAAAATCGACGATACCAGATTAATCTCTCTAAAGTACAAGTTGGATTGTGAATTTCAAATTCAAAAATTTGGGGAAGGCTTCCACTTCCTACCTACAAACTCCATTAAAGGACCTCTAAACTCTTTCCTCAGTCTACCTTCTCAGTATTTTAGCTTGGCACTTTTAAACCAAAATGTGTCTGCCTGTATAAATGCAACAGACTTTTATTGACTGACTTCCAGGTGAAAAGAATGATCTGAAGCAGAACTAAAAATAGACCTAATTCTAGGGCAGGAGATATATACATAGACATATTCACAAACATAC